>CM039124.1:41308838-41603087 GCA_022036555.1 Microstegium vimineum | reverse complement strand
GGCTTCCATTGTCAGTGCGTGCATCGAGGCCATATATGATGACTGCCCCCTCGCCCTTGGAACTCTGAAGACACGTACTCCGGCCTGATCTCTGATGACACAGTTCTACAGTGGAATTGGCATCCCCTAGATATGATGCTGTGCTTAGGTCACGTTCACGTATCGTCTAGAGGAACGAAGGTGGTGTTGGGCACGCAACTAGCTAGACTAGACATTGAGTGATCGATTATATATATCACGGGCAAACTATTAATGGATCCGTATATATGATCGGAGTGTATGACAGTGGGCTCACCTAATTAACTCGACCGTCGCTCACGCGTGAAGAACTCAAGCTGATGTCGATGTCGATGAATTGGAGGAGCTCGCGCACGTGCCGATGCCGATGTCGATGTGGATGAGGATATCCTGATCTCTCAGCTATATATCTGGTAGTAGCGGTCGGGCTCTCCGATTGAGAGGGATCGAGAGAGGGAGCTAAGTTGTTGGGTCATGCAAACTTTGCTAAGTTCACGCCCCCGGCCTGCGATTGGCTCAAGAGCCGACTTGCATGCATGCTTCGGTTGCCTCCTCCGCCTCCTCGGCCTTCTTAGATCACTGCATTATACTAGGTGAGCACACTGTGCATTGTGCACGGCTTATTCTCATTGGTGCACGTATACATAGCGCGCTTTACAATTCCTATAAAGTACCCAAACTATCGGTCACTACTGAAACTTGAAATTCCTGACCAACGTCAGACAAAACTGGAATTACCCTGTAGAGATTGCTTACGGTATTTTTATTTTTTTTGACGGTAAGCACATTGTAAGAAATTTCATGACGATATTTTTATTCTTTATGATGATACGTACATTTTTATGATGATATTTTTATTTTCCCTGACGATTGTGCATCGTAAGGGAATTTTAAGTTTCCAGTAGCGAGTGGTTTGCTAGAACTCGCCAGTCGCCACCTGATCGAACACCCACACCGGCCCACTCCCTGTTGGCGCGCTTCAGCACTATCTGCCCAAACACCGCATATATCCATCCAACCTTCCTCGATTTGGCGTTCAATTCGGACACGACTTCAGATCCTGCAGAACCCACACCGGAGAAAGACTCGTGAACCTCTCCTGGTCCAGTAACCCACACGGACACCGAGATCCTCGAGCTCATTCATCATCTACCAGTAACCACGTCGTGTTCGTCATCACGTACAGCCTCTACTGAGCCACTTAGCTCCGCCCCTCTCTCGATCACTGAATAGCCCGGCGTCTGGTCGTCTCCCGCGAGGTGACACTGACTCACTGAGATCCGCTCCACCATGGCCATGACGCTCTGGTGGGTTCCTTCCCTTTCCATTTGTTGTTTCTTGATCCTTATACCTCCATGAAGCTCACACGCTTGATGGTTGATCTTCTAAACCGTCATGTTCACCAGAACAGAAGATCACCGTGGGTTCACGCTGCCTCAGACAACCTCAACATCGACGACTGTCTTTGCCGTTGACCGAGCCTGAGCTAGTGTGCGCCTTAGCACCGTGGTGAGCTCCTGCACACGTACCTATAGTCGGTTGAGCCTGTATGGTACTGTAGACACTGGGCCACGGAATGAGCTCAATGCTGCCGGAGTTGCCGCATACTCCCTATGTTCCAAATTAACTGTCGTTTGGGTTTTCGTGTCACAATTTGACTAGATTTATATAAAATACGTGCAATATTTATATCTTCAAATACATTTATTAAATAACTAGATCAAGAGTTCTATTTATGTATCATAACTATTAATAATTTTTATATAAAATTAATTTAAGTTTTTTTTCGAGAAGTGAGAAAGACATCTATTTTATGGCGGAGGGAGTATATACGTTGGTGCATGTGCTCGGGATCACTTATCTTTCGATTGATAGCTCGGATAAGTCCTTTGGGATGTAATAATGCTTCTGGTGAGCTCTCGGATTCGTCAATTAGGCCATAGGTCGACGAGCCTAAAGTTGTCAAGCTCCGCCGAGCCGCCATGCTCGACGGTGAGCGTGCTCCGGTGCTCGGCTGGTTCAATTAATATATACCTCCTAGAGTTGTGCATGGTCCCAGTGATCATGTTCATGGACTTGGCTTGGTCGAGGACTCACCGTCGGTGAGTTCTTGGTGATCAGAGAGATCACCGGCGTAGATGCATGGGTCACTAAATTGGGTAGGGATGGTCCTCACCACAACACGGTGGAGATATGTAGCTGACGAGTGGATCATATTACAAACACGATGGGTGATGTGTGTTGTTATAATAACACGTGGCCCCACATGTAAACCAAACAATCCCTACCATGTTTCCGTAGGAATGGTCCTCACCTAACTTTTTTCTCACTAACAGGTGGGACCCCGATGTCCTAACCTTTAGGAAAAAATTTCTTTCTATTTTGAATAGTATTTATATTTATTATTTTTTGTAGGTTTCTCTAGGGCTCCAAAAATAATGAAAAGTTTTGTGTGACTTCCCTATACTATGTACTTCCTCCATCCCAAATTGTAAGTCATTCTAAGAATCTTGGAGAGTCAAAATTTATAAAGTTTGACCAAATTTATATAATAGAATAATAACATATTTGATATCAACTAAGTATCATTAGATTCTTCATTAGTTATATTTTCATACTATACCTATTTGATGTCATAGATCTTTAAGTTTCTCTCTATAATCTTTGGTCAAACTTAAAATACTTTGACTCTCCAAGATTCTTGGCATGACTTACAATTTGGAATGGAGGGAGTAGTATTTTAGAAAAAATATGAAACACCATTTATATGTATATTTATTGTCTTGGAAAAATGGCTCAAGTAATGATTAAATGCATTTTCCATGTTTTTTCTAGGCCCGTATAATAATCCAAAATTTAGGAGAATAATTTTGTCACTTAGTTATCATATTATGAACCTTCAAAAAAATTTGAGGTCCTTTAGACAAAGTTGAATTGTTGCATATTTGTGGAATAATTAATTAATTAAACATTTAATTAGTAAACCCTAATCCCTTAAGTAATTGTATGACTTTTGGATTGTTTCTTAACCAAAGGTCATTGGAATTTGATGACCATGATACCTTGTGTTGATATTTGTGGATATGAGATGAAACACTAATGACCTTGTTTATGTTTAATGAAGGCCATTAATGGAATAACCCTAGGTTAAGGTTTAGATGATAGAGGTTAGTATAGTTTGATAGCTTGTAACTGTACTGTGAAGGAAAGTTATACTCAAGCTTATTCAAACAAGTTTGAAGGAAAGTTATACTCAAGTAGTTACTTTTTCATTCTCTATCAAACATTATGTTTACTTTCTTGTATCATCTTAAGCATGACATTATTTATACATGTAGAAAACAAATTGGGAAGCTTGGTTACTAACCAAGTATCAAAAGTTGGAAATACATCATTTGAAGTGGGATTCAATATCTCTAGGATTGATCTAGAACCTGACTACCCCGAATAACCCCAAGGAAAGCCTCGGATGCATTAGCCATTCCTTGTGATTTATAAACTTTGTTTATTCACTTATGGTTAAGTATTGTATTTTATGGTTACTCTTTAAAAAGAATACCTACTTGTTGCATTACCAACCTTGTTATCCAATTATGTACCTTAATACTAGTTTATTTAAAATATGAGTACTATCTTACTACGCTTAGTCATGTTTAGACTCGTAAAATTAGGTCAGATGATTCTCTGTCATCTGCAAGAGATAGGTGGCAACATGTTTACTAAGAAAAATGGTTTGTGGTTTATGAAATGAGTAATGTTGGGAGTAATAACCCAAGATCGGGCAGACACAGTGTTAATGAGCTACAAGACGGGAATATCTTGTGGGCGGGTTCTTTTCGGCAGTGTCATTGAAGGTTCGATCCGTTGTTGAAGTGTTGAGATGAGACTTTGTAGTACTAGCCACATACTCTGGTAAGCCCGACCTTGGCTATTCTAGCTCGAGAACGGTTAACGTGCACTAGGAGTGGAGGGATGACGAGAGTAGTGTGTACCCACGTGGCTAAGGCCTGGATTGGTAGAGTACTTGCTCTCAACCGGTGGCGTGAGCCCAGTCTTGTTCTGGAGGATCTGAGTAAATGTTGATATATGCAAGCTTAAGTGCAACATATGTTGTGTGGTAAGGAATCCCCAACTGGGTTATAATCGGTTTGAATCATTGTTACTCCTTGGTTATGGAGACTCAACTCACTTTTTCCTAGTTTAGTTAATAAAACCTTAATTGTGACTCTGGAAAGGATAAATTGAAACTGGGTAGACCCACCTTGAATCCCAAGAGCCTACATTCCTTATATTCACCACCTTTTATTTGTCGGGTAAGTCTTGCGAAGTACTTTTCTACTCAGGGTCTTTAACCTCTATTGCAGGTGAATCTCAAGAAAATTACTATTTTGGTCCTTGCTCTTCTAGGTTAAAGACGGGTGATGTATGTAACCCTAGGGCGGGGTTATCTTTTAAGTTGTAATATGTTTTGTGTGTTACGTTACTCCTGAACTTGATATTGTAATAACTTAAGTTTGAAAGTTTGAACAAATTTTATAATACAAAGTTACTTAAGTATTCCGCTTAAAGTGATCTTGTTCGGAAGCACGGTGGATGATTTGGGTTACCTGAGGACATTAGATGAACTTCTTAAACTATTTGGAACATTCGTACGACTGTCAGAAGTCGATGAGATAATGACATGTACAAGTGGGTCCAATATTTTAGGAGGTTCTGTCACACCCAGATAGATACATTATGATTCGTACATGGTCTTATTCGGCACAAAAAGGCACCCTCTTGTTACTCATGTTAGCACCCGAAAAAAACTCACAACAAAATCTCCAAATGCGATTTATATGCAACCTAAAACCTCATCAATTGTCAGACACCAACTCTAGTTCCAACAATTTACCATGGCGATAGATTAAAGGTATTCTTCAAATTCACTCCAAGGCGTCATAACGTGTGGAATATACTCAAAGATAAACTAAAGGTCCGATCCAAGCGAAGGATAACAATCTTGATGGTGGGCTTGTCAAGAAATGCCTGTAGAAGAAAAAAGATTAAATACCTTGACAAGTGTGTACCCTTGAAAATTGAAGAACATGCGCACAACAAAACATACCACATAAGTGTTCATGTTAGTGTTTTTGAAGTGCAAAATAATGACATGACAATGGAGAAGTATGTCAACATGCATGGCCACTCCAATCACTAAAGAAGTAATCAGGACCGAAGCAATTTTCACGAATGAAGTATGCTATTCAAAATCTGTGTTACTCGATACACAATATAGTAACTTCTAACTCTCCTTCAACAACCTCAATGAATTTGTAATATTTACAGTAATATACATTATGTGTGCCCTGAATGTAGCTGGTGTAAAAAAACTCACTCTTACGGTCTGCACAAAGAAAACTACCAGATTTAGCATATCTTCTTTGATTATTTAGTTTCTGATATCCTCCTAAAAATCATTACCCATAGCTATAACTCTAGCTAGTACATTCCCGATCTACATGAATTTTGTACATCATATACATATCTAGTTTTAGTTTGCTAAAAGCATAAACTAAACAACATGAGATTATTAATACATATTGAGTTTTATCTTTTTCTCCATCTAGACATGATCTTGATCTTCAAATAATTCTCATTTCTTTTTATTTATTTCATTTTTTTCTTATTATTGCTTCTATATAGAGGTAGAAATGGGAGTGGTGAGTGAGGGAAAGGGGAGAGTTGGTTGTGGTGGGAGTGGTGAGTGAGGGAAAGAGTAGAGTTGGTTGTGGTGGGTTAGTGGAGATTTTTTAGATGACATATTTGCAATGGGGAGAGAGGAACCACCATATCTCTCGCCCTTTGGTCTCTATTTATAATAAATGTAGAAGGATGCAATTTTCCTCTCCACCTTTTTGGTTATAAATTACATTGAGTTAATGTTGGATTATGATATACTAACATGTCATACTTTATGTTGATTGGATATTCTAACTCTGATTATGCGAGATGCAAAGTGGATAGAAAGAACACGCCGGGCACATTACAAATATTAGGAAGGTCATATGTGTCTTGGTCGTCAAAAAAAGAAAAATTCAGTTGCACTATCATCATGATAAGTTATTTAAGTTATGCTAAAGTCGGACGGATAGTACTAGTTGGCTTCTGCATATATCATAAAGCATGTAGACAAACATTTTATTATCGTGAAAAGTTTGGGTACCATATATATTTTTTTAAATAAAGAACACCCCGTTGTTCAGGGCATCTCAAAACTCCTCTCAAAAGCAGGAAATGAAGAAATTATGATCAAAGTGGTGGCAGAGGCCATTCTGACCTATGCCATGTCATGCTTGTATATAACAACTTAAAGGATTATGTGACCAAATATCATCAATGATTGAGCGATATTGATGGAGTCAACAAGTTAAAATGAACAAATTTCATTCGGTGGAATAAGACAATATCACAAAATCAAATAAGAATGGTGGCTCATGTTACCGAGACTTGTATGTTTTCAACATAGTGTTAGCCAAACAAGCATACCGATGGCTATTGGTGTGTCTAGATATACTGTGCACTCAAGTTCTTTGTGCTAACCCCTATCGATGGAGAACATACTTGAGGCAAAACCTAAGGGAGGAATTTCTATACATGGCGTAGTATACCAAAAGCAATACAACTTTTGAAGAATTGCATAATCTGGAGGGTTGGGAATGGAAACTCTATTAATATTTTGGAGGGGTCTGTGAATTCTTAGAGGAGATACAATGAAGCCATGAAGGTTATTACTCCAAGGGGTCCATCCATCCTGCATAAAGCCTCTAAATTGATCAACCCAATAACAAGAGTTTGGGATGAACAACTTGTGCATGACATATTTTCGGTGAAAGATGTCATCCTTTCCTTACCACTACTCTTTGTGCAGAGGGAAGGGGGTGATTCATGTGCTTCAGCTCCTGCTCCTAGCTGGTGAAGCCAAAGAAACCAGCTCCACCGGCTCTCAGAGAGAACGAGTGAGGAGGGAGAAAAATAGATTTCGTGAATAGTGCCCAAACAGTGCTAGGACAATACCCGAACATGACTGGTGTCAGTTGGAGCTGGAGCTGCGGAATCTCTACCAAAGGGGCTCGAAGATTTCCCAGCATGGCACCTAGATCCAAAAGAAATATTTTCTATCAAATCTGCACATACTTTAGGCACAAAGATTAAGGACCACGGAAACAACAGTGATGATTTACATGTTCTGAAGGGAGTGGCTTTGATTAGAGAAAACTATGGACGCCAGATATTCCAAATAAATTAAGTTAACATTTTTGTATGGCGCATGTCTCATAATTCTCTACATGTGAAACTTAACATTGTATGAAGCATAGTGGATCTAAACACTCTAAGCTAGGTGCAGTTTTTTGGCATTAGAAACCACTTCACCATGGTGGTGGTGGGAGGAGCAGGTTCGGTAATTTTATTTTGTTGGGGGTCTCGGCATAGCGGACCTTCGCCTCTCTGCCATTGCCCTCCAGTCGCGCTGGCTTTGGCTGCAGCAAGCGGACAGAAGTCGGGCATGGGCTGAGCTGCCAATAGAGGTATCCGAGGAAGTGCGGGACTTTTACCATGCTGCCACTTACACCGCCATTGGCAATGGGAGATCCACGGCCTTCTGGACAACGAAGTGGATCCAGGGTGAATCAGTCAAGGACATCGCCCCGTCTCTTTTATAGTTCGTTGACCGCCGATACATCAAAGAAACCATCGTGGCCGAGGGCCTCTTGGACCGGACCTGGGTGCGGCAGATTACCGGGGGGATCACTGTGCCAGTCGTGCAAGAGTACCTCCGGCTCTAGCACCGAGTCTCACAGACACAGCTCACGAAGGCCGACGATCTGGTCATCTGGCGCTGGACGGTAGACGGAAGATACACTTCCAAGTCGGCGTACTAGGCGCTTCAGGGGGCCTCTCACCCGATTCCGGGGTGCACCAGGATTTGGCGGACATGGGCTCCGCTTCGCGTCAAGTTCTTCTTATGGCTCGCCATACAGAGAAGGCACTCGACCGCAGACAGACGCCGCCGCCACGGCCTCCCCTCGGACGACCACTGCTATATTTGCGACCAAGAACCAAAGACCATCGACCACATCATTGGCTCTTGCTCCTACTCCCGTTAAGTCTAGTGGAATGTCTTGGTTGCGCTAGGGGTCGACGCGTCCCAGATCGGGAGAGTCACACTACTAGATTGGTGGGATCAATGGCGGTTAAGGTGGCATGGCGAGAGGAGGAAGGGTGCCGACACGTTGTTCGCCCTTGTAGCGTGGGAGCTGTGGAAGGAAAGGAACGCCCGATGCTTCAGGAGCGCCCAGTCCTCCGTCCCCCAGTTACTGGCCACCATCAAGTGCGCCGCGAACCTTTGGATCGGGGCCGGGGCGGCCAAACTAGAGAGTTTAGTGCGTGAGTAATCAGTTCCATGTACCTCGGTTCCGATCGTAGTTTGGCGCTACTCCATGTAAAATCCTGGCCACCACGATCTTTGTAACAGCACCCCTTGAAAGGTCCTAATCCAAGGCTAGAGGGGGGGAGGGTGAATAGCCTAATCTGAAATTCTAAAATAAAACTCAAGAACAAGTTAGACAATAAGGTGGCGAAGCTTTGACTAGCTATAGCAAACTAAAAGATGCGAAGCCTCCTATCACAAATGCTATCCTAATAGCTCTAGGACCAAACAATTCCTACTCATGTCTAGAAGCCCTCTAGGCACAACCTAATATACTAAGTAAGAAAAAGAAAGGTAATGCAAAGATGGAAGGAGTGATTTTACCACCGAGTAGAGGATTGAACCAATCACAATGAGATCACCAAGATCACCAATCAATCACACAAGGATGACACTTGATTTTTCACCAAGGTTCACTAGTTTGCCCACTAGCTACGTCCTTGTTGTGTCGGCTCACTTACTTGGAGGTTCAAGAGCTAATTGGCATCACACGCCAAACCCGTCACCGGGTGCCTCACAACCAACACAAGATAAGGGCTCTCCAAGACACGCGCAATCCACTAGAGTTACCTTTGCGATCTCCCGCGGAGAATGCACAAGAACCCCTCACAATCTTCACTTGTGGTCGACGAAGCACAATCACCAAGCTTCTCGAATCCACATCGCTTGCTCTAAACCGTCTAGGTGAAGGCAATCACCAAGAGTAACAAGAAACTAGCAGCGGTATCAACTCCCAAGTGCCACTAAGATGAATCACTCATGCAATGCACTTGAACACTCAAATCTCAAATGGATGACCAAAATCAACTAAGAGATGAGTGGGAGCGTGTGTGGTTTGCTCAAAAGAGTATGCAATCAGCCAAATGTGCAAGAGTAGTTCCTAGAACCAGTCACATACCCTTATATAGCTTCCTCAAAGAAACTAGCCGTTTTTCTCTTTTTGGAGCTGCAAACCGTGACCACTGGACCACTTTTGGTCACACCACCGGACTATAGCAGGTGGTCCGGTGCTATTCAAAAATCTGACCGTTGGCGCGCTGAAAGTCACCGTCGGACCACTTGTAATAGTCCGACGCCCCTGGTCCGACGCTTTTGCCTCAGCCAAACGTCTGAGTCCAGTAAGCACCCAGGCTCCGGACTCTTGGTCCGGAGCTCACCACCGGACCATATCCTCTGGTCCAGATCCTCTCCAGTCCTTTGACGATTTCATATAGTGAATGCCAGTGCTCCGGACCACCAGTCCGGAGCTAACCACCGGACCATTACGCCTAGTCCGAAGCTTGCCTTGAACTCCTACTGAGCCACCGGACTCTGAAAACTGGCCGACTGATGGTCCGATGCACCACCAGACCACTAGTCCGACGCCCTTCTGTCTGAGCCTTGCCTGAGTCTGAACCACCGGACCACTTCCAATAGTCCGGTGTTCACATACTGACTGGTCCGGAGCTTCTGTCTTGATCAGAATCTTCTTTTCTTTTCTTCCCTTGATCTCATGTGCCACCACCAAGTGTTTCACTGACTTGTGCATGTGTGTTGGCATATTTTAACAAGTTTACAAGGGATGTTTCATTAGGATTAGATGCAATGCAATGCAATGAACTCCTAATGGCACTTGATAGGTGTAACCACTAACTATTTTCCCCTCTTCATAGTACGGTTACCTATCCTAAATGTGATCACACCCACTAGGTGTCTTGATCACCAAAATAGAAAAGCCCTAGTATACCTTTGCCTTGAATAGCTTAGGGTTTCTTCCTCTTCTTTTCTTCTCCAAGTGTGGAACCTTTGCTAGCTCTCTCATTAGCTTCCTTTGCTCCATCACTTGTCACCTCCTCTCTTCACATTGTGTACTTAACCTATTCATCCACTTAGAGCTAGGTTAGTACTTAGGTTTCATCAATTACCCAAAACAATAGAGATCTTTCACCCCTTCTACTTAATGCAAAGATACGGAAGTCTTTTGCGTATTCGAGAAAAAACATGATGAAGCTACTGTTTGTTTGAAAGAATTGAGCAAACAATTGTGTGCATTAGGAATCAATCCTATTATTTTGAAGACCAATACAACTATTGTTGCTAAGGCTTTATTGGACCCACATTTTGGTAGGTCGGTGATGGGAATCTAATTGCGGAGATTAGAATTCAAATGCATTATGAGTTTTGTACATGTATTATTTCTCATATACCTAGAGTTTGCAATGTTATAGCTACTGATATCCTGACGGTCATTGGCTTGAACTGTAAAGATAATCCTCTGTTGAGGTCAGACCATGTACCAAACTCTACAACTTCGTGATTCACGTGACTAGTGCCTCTCTTTCTCTAAAAAAAGAAGTATAGCTAGACACCCCCTCCCACGCCCCACACATAAAAACTCATAGTGTGTCTTGTAGTTATATTTTAAGGATTATTTGCCACCATAGTGTGTCTTGCATTTTACAGTTGACCACTTTTACTCACGTCATGTGACAATCGTGGCCAGAGTTTTAAAGGTGAACAATATGATGTTTTAGTAGTGCATACACATGCGTTGGATGACTTCACATGCATGTACACGAGTTGTGAATATGTGGTAGATGTCCATAAATATCCCATGAGGACTGTCTCCACTGAATCTTCTCCTTTAAGCCGACATCTTTATTCTCTTCGGTCTCCACATACACAAAGACATGTCCTTTCTTTATGCGACATTCACACATGGATCACAACTGTCCTCGCAACTCCAATGGGGTATGATGGATCTAGAATCACTGGTTAGGGGTCGCTAATTCTCTTACTTCTCTTTTTGTCCAAATTTCTCTTCATCTTTGTGTCACATCCAGTTTTAAAGGTAAAACTAGGATTGCCATATGTGTGCCTAGGTAGTCCACACATACAACAACAGAAAAGGAAAAAAACTAGAAACAATGTTATATAGCAGAAATATAGTTATATTAACACTTACATCAGGGTATAGCGGAACAATTACTAAACTTGTCTTCAGACTCCATCTTTACAAGGACGATTGACTGGGAATAACATATGCCTAGCACATCTCTCAAAACTCACTAGAATCCACCTTTTATTACCCATCAAGATTTTTATCCAAAGTGTTGAAAAGTAAAACAAACGTAAGTAGATATCATACTCAACAATATAATATGGGGTTCATGAGGCTCAAAAGATTGACACTGGTTTAACTGCATATTGCTTTTAATTTAACATAATTTTAACATATGAGTAGCCTCAAGGGTTGTCATAAGCCCAATTCACCACAATCAACCACATGATCATGTAAACAAGAATAATGTATAATAAGAAACAATAATCATTAGTGACCATTGCAACATCAATATTATCATTATACTTAGTGTTCAACTATTATATAAGAATTTCATGCCACTCGTAACCGTGAGCATGGATGTTATAATAGTTTTACACTCTGCAAAGGTTGTGTATCTTTAACCATGAGTCGTGATTTACACTTTTGTCTGAGGTGATCAGCCTCTTGACCCACTTCCAAGGAAGATCGACAGTGTTTGCTATGAAGTCTTTCAAAGGTTCGTATAACAAGTTAGGGCCGCTAGGATTAGCAATGAAATATAGAGCCCCCTTCCGAATGGCATAATGAGGCGCAACCTATACACAATCGAATAGAGGTCGCACTATATCCAGCTCGGTAAGAGCCTAATGTCTTCTTTTGGGTAAACCCTAACAAGCTAGAAAAGGTCCTCCTACTGAAGTAAAGCAGAGCCATGTAGTCCTCATGGTTGTAATGTAAGTCCCGGGTGATCGCCTACAAATAAGTCATTAAGAAGAACAACTAGAGCACCATAAAACAACACAATGATCTAGCCCTCTTGATTCCATGTTGCTAAAAAACATCTTTTAAATGTTTATTGCATATACCATTAGTCAAGTTACAAGATCATGGTTATTTATCTAGAGCACTAGCATAATAATACCCAATAATGCATATATAACCCATAGGTATCAAGGTGCAAGTTATCAAATAACTAGGATATCCTTAGTGGCAACAAGGTAGACACATATAATATGAATTAAGTGATATTAAGGTGAATAGGACAACAAGGATGACCTCATGCTATACTTGCCTTTAATTTGCTCAAACTTTCTCATACTTTGCTTCTGGTAGTCACCTTCTGATCTTTAGGGCTCTCAAACGGTTCTCCTTTCTATTAGTAGAAAACACCACTCATAGGGAAACATACAAGCAAATAAAAGAAACAACTAAGAATACTACAACACAAGAGATAAAAACAACATAATAAAAAGCGAGATGTTATGGTCTAGAGAACATAAGAAACACCGATAACAGAGCAACTACTGAAAAGAAACGACTACCGAAAGATTGACTTTATTATAACAGAAAAACATGCATGCTTGGATTTTTTTAATTGATTAAAACTATGTGAAAGTGATTAATATCATATTATTTAACATAAATTAATTTTAAAACCTGATTGAAACTACTCATATTTCATTTATAAACAATATCACATAATTTTAATCAAATTAAACTTTACAATTGCAAAGAAAAAGTGCATATAAAATCATTTAAGTGGGTTTATCATATATGCAACTTGTTTAAACTAAGCATCTTATAATTTAAAAATATATTAATGTTAGCAATTAGTTATATTAACATTTTATATATAAACCATCAAGATATAAAATTCATAAGTTTCATTTATTTTAATTAGATAAAACCATGTGAAGATTATTAATTAGAAACATATTCTAATTTTGAAAGTCATGCACAAGCTACTAATATTATTTATAAATATTTTGATTTTATTTATGTCAATTCAATTTTAACTTGCAAAAATAAAGTAATATTTAAGAACATTTATTCGAAGTATATGGTGCGTGCTTAAACTTAATCAAGTTATAATTTTAAAAGTATAATAATACTAGCAATTAATCATTTAAACTTTTATGTATAAAATATCAAAGTATAAAACTATATTGATTTTAATTATTAAACTAGTTATAAGTATACTAATCAAATTAATGTTTAATAACATATTAAAAAACATGTGGCATGATAAACATCGGCACTAACATAAAGATCACGTCAACACGAACCAAACACAATTTAAATAATACAAAACAGAATTACAACTTAAAATGCTTTTAATTACAAGAATAGTTGTGTGTAGATTAATCAAATTAATATTCGATTAAAGACACACATAAACGACAGATGACATGGTGAACGTTGATACTATCGGGTACGCCGCGTTCTTGTATGAAACTAGTGCAGAATGAAAGGACTAAAACAAAAGCTAAGATGGGACACGGCGAAGGATTAAAATTAGATATAGATATACAAGGGCTTACAGGACAGATGTGTTCTCCCGTTGGCCAGGTTTTTTTTTTCGACGTAGTGATGGATGGAGTTACATGCTCGTGTGTACATATCCATGCATGGGCGCATGGCGCTTGAGTTGGGAGCATGCAGGTGTGCTTGCAAGGCAACGTGTGATGAGCAGCAGGTATCGATCTATGAACAGCTTGCTTGGTACAAACACTCGTGTTAGAGCAAATAAAGGCAATCGTGCGAGCGTGACTAGTTGCAGCGGCAGATTAGATACCGAACAACATGAAGACGGGACGGGTGGTTTTGACCAAGGGGAGCCGTTAGGATCAAACAACTCAGACAACAGGCCGGGAGGGAATTGATCGAAGGAGCATAAATAGAGGAAAAATTACAGAAAACCCATCTTTAAGGGGGTGAATGGTATACAAAATACCATGTCAGTGACTCAAAGTGTCACAGTGATCGACACAGGTTATGTTACACCTCTTATGATGGTAAAAAATTAAATCAGAGGAGCCTCACCTTAGGTGATCCAGTAGATGGATATGATCACCAGACGTAGAGAGGACCACAGTGTTGACGATGGTGTAGAAGACACTTGGCTCGGCAAGATGACGGTGGATGTATGTACGCCAGTAGACTTGGCCACGGCTTGTGGGTAGGCAAACTGGCTAGTCGCAGCGTAGGCAGGCTTCTTGCAGGTCGCATCTGCCCGGCAAAAACGGGGAGCTGGACGGCGCACCCACAAACATGGAACGAACATAGGAAAGGAAGCTAAGCCATGTGATGTTATGTTACAGTGCACAAGAGACACATAGACGAGAGTTGTAAAACAGAACAACACTCCGGTGATGGATGAACACCCAACGACAAGTGACGGTGGTGCCGCGCCGTGGTGGTAACGACAGATCGGGCAATGACAAGTGAGGGTGTTGGTGTTGGCCATGGCTTGACGTTGGAGACCAACATATATTGTAGAGGAGGCAAAATTTAAATCACTGCTTACCTTAGCTAGGGATTCCCAAACTGTGGGGTCCCCTTGGTAGATGTGGTGTGCTTTGGTCAAAAAGTTAATATACATATGTATATATATATATATATATATAGGAAAGAAGATTCCTCATATCTTCATCAACTAGCGATGTGCTAATTGATGGTGTAACTTCACATTTACTAACGGACTAAATTAATCATCAAAGTCTATTAATGAATAAATACTTGGGCCTTTGAGATTTATTCAGATTATTACACATAGGATTGGAGGGCTAGGGGGAATTTGAGACATTTATTATTTATTTTCAGAATAAATTATTTCCGTGAATAAAATAATTCCATAAAAATTTAGAATTAATATTTAAGCAACCAAAAATTTGGGGAAAATTTTCAGGCTATTTTCCTGCAGACTTGGCCTTTGAGATGATGCGTTCGTTGCTGCATGGCTGGTGCGTTCGTTGCTGCATGCTTCCTTGCAGTAATGATGCCTTTAATGAGCGCGCTTGATTCCGTGTCAACATTAGTGATCCTAATTAAGGCTAGATTACCGGCCAGTATATCAGCGGCGCTGTCTCCCGTCCAATGCTGCAGCTAGTGCATGCATGTCGTGTGCGTGTGGGTGATTTTCCACTTTCCATTAGTGAAAAAGAAATATTTACGAGAATCTACACTACAGAATCCACACTAACAAATATATTTACGACAATTTGCACCAAAGCATATTACGAGAATTCATGTCAACAAATATTTACGAGAATCCGTAGAAATATTTTCTTTGTTTGCGATTTGGATTAACAAATACTTACGAGAATCCACATTAAAAAGTATTTATGAGAATTTGCACTAATAGTCTTTACAAGAATCTGAACAAAGAACTATTTACGAGAATCTACACTAAGAAATATTTTTGAGATTTTGCATTAACAAATATTTACAAGATTTTATAATAATAATATTACGAGAATCTTCACTAATAAATATTTATGAGAATCAACACTAATAATATTTACGAGAATCTACACTAATAAATATTTTTGAGAATCCACACTAACAGATATATTTACGAGAATTCGCTCCAAAACATATTACGAGAATTCATACCAACAAATATTTACGAGAATCCACGGAAATATTTTTTTTGTTTGAGATTTGGATTAACAAATACTTACGAGAATTTGCATCAAAAAGTATTTACGAGAATTCTGTTTATGAAAATACTAGCAATATTTACAACAAATTACAAGAATTCTACATTCTTCTGACCTATTACATAGCCCTCTATCTTTCTTATTATACCAATTAATCATGATCTCCGAAGGCCAAGATCGAGGTTAGTGTGGAAACTTCTTAATCTCTGAAGCTTAGACATCAGAAGATCTGGGGCGCCTCCGTTTACCAGCCGGCACTGTGTCATGTTGTGGTTGAAGATGGACATGCACAACGAGATGTACATGAATCACAGTTTATGGTTCAGGAAGAGGATTTCTTCAGGCTGCAAAGTGAAGTATAAATAAGATCATGCTAGAAAAATAGATGTACAGTGTGAAACAAAAATAATATTCTAATGAAATTGAGTCCTAATCCATGCCGCATCCAAGTTCAATGAGTAGGAGGATATTTTGCAGCTGCTCACCAGGAGAGTTGGCTTACTTCCGCTAGCTTGTATGGCGATGATCGGTTGACACTGACACACAGACCTACGGCTTCACCGGTGGATGGAACGAGGACGACGTCCGGCAGCAGCGGCGACACCGTTGTTCACAGCTGGGGGATGGAAACCAGGTGCCATCGTCGACGAAGATTGGAACATCCAGCTCTGCTGCCTGCTGCATGTTTGCATTTATCATATTCTTCTGCCTACTCACCTGACTACCTGAGCCTGCCACCACTGGACCGATGGACGCCAACGCCGCAAACACCTCCGAGGCAGTCCGGGGAGCAGGCGCGCTCCGGAGGCGCCGAGATGGGGTACTGCAGCCTCGTCGACGAGACTGTCGCCGGCCGGCTACATGTTGCGCTGCCTCGTCATCAAGATCCTCGTCAAGCTCTCTCCGTCCAATGATCGATCACCCAATGGAACAATTAGGAAGGGCCGTGATTTAAGGGTGCGGTACAATTCCATTCCAATTAGTACAATATAATAAAGGAAACAAATTGGATAGAGATGGTCCTCACCACAAGGTGGGGATGTGTAGCTGACGCGTGAACCATATTACAGACACCATATTACAGACACGGTAGGTATGTGTAGGTATGTGTGCTGTTATAATAACATGTGACCCCACATGTAAATCAAACAATTCCTACCATGTTCCCGTAGGGATGGTCTTCACCTAACTTTTTTCCATAATAAATGACTCTATTTATTGCAAGCATCGAGGTCAAGCCACGGGTCCGCTCGCTGGTTTAGGTCCGGCTACAGAATTAGATATATTCTGTAGCCAGCTACAACACAACAC
Organism: Microstegium vimineum; assembly: GCA_022036555.1. Lineage (NCBI taxonomy): Eukaryota > Viridiplantae > Streptophyta > Magnoliopsida > Poales > Poaceae > Microstegium > Microstegium vimineum. The sequence continues at coordinate 41,585,824 of CM039124.1, read as the reverse complement.
TTTCCTATATATATATATATATATATATATATATATATATATATATATATATATATTATAATAGCAAACCACACTAGTATAGCTGTCTCTCTCCATGCCAACTATCTTTCCACAATTAATAGCATTCATTACAAAGCCACCTGATCGAACAACCACACCCACTCCCTACTCCCTGACTGTTAGCGCGCTTCAGCACTTTCTGCCCAAACACCACATATATCCACCGTTCCTCGATTTAGCGTTCAATTCGGACACGACTACAGATCCTGCAGAAACCACACGGAGACAGACTCGTGGAACTCCTGGTCCATTAACCCACACGGACACCGAGATCCTCGAGCTCTGTCATCATCAACCAGTAACCACGTCGTGTTCGTCGTCATCACCTAGCGCCTCTACTGAGCCACTTAGCTCCGGCGCCCTCTCTCACTGAATAGCCCGGCGTCTGGTCGTCTTCTTCATCTCCGGCAAGGTGACACCGAGATCCGCTCCACCATGGCCATGACGCTCTGGTGGGTTCCTTCCCTTTCCATTTGTTGTTTCTTGATCCTTGTATATACCTCCATTAAGCTCACAGGCTTAATGGTTGATCTTCTAAACCGTCATGTTCACCAGAACGGGAGATCGCCGTGGGTTCATGCCACCGCAGACAACCTCAACATCGACGACTGTCGATCTTTGCCGTTGACCGAGCCTGAGCTAGTGTGCGCCTAGGGGTGCAAAGGGTTAACCTTTAGCTACACCTCCAAAGCTCTTTAGTTCAATTATTTGCACTACTTCTCAAAAAATTTGGAGAAGTAGAGTACAAATAATTGGAGAAGTAGTGCAAATAATTGAACTAAAGAGGTTTAGAGGAGCACCTAAAGATTACTTATTTGTACCCCTATATGCGCCTTAGCACCCTGGTGAGCTCCTGCACACGTAGCTATAGTCGGTTGAGCCTGTATTAGGCCACGGGGCTTCAATGAGCTCTATGTCGCCGGAGTTGCCGCATACGACGGTGGTGCCGGTGTTCAGGATCACTTATCTTTGGATTGATAGCTTGGATAAGTCCTTTGGGATGTAATAAAGCTTCCGATCCGGTGAGCTCGGATTCGTTAATTAGGCCATAGGTCGACGAGCGTAGAGTTGCCGAGCTCTGCCGAGCCACCATGCTCGACGGTGAGCCTGCTTTGGTGCTCGGCGGGTTCAATTAATACCTCCTTGAAGTGCGCATGGTCCAGGTGATCATGTTCGTGGACTTGGTTTGGCCAGAGGACTCGGTGATCAGAGAGATCACTGGCATAGATGGGTCACTTACAGGTGGGACCCCGATGTCAGTAACCTTCAGGAATAGTTTTCTTTCTATTTTGAATGGTATCTATATTTGTTATTTTTCTGTAGGTTTCTGTAGGGCTCCAAAAATTATGAATTTTTTTGTGTGACTTCCCTATACTACGTAGTATTTTAGAAAAATATGAATATATTTATTGTCCTGAAAAAATGGCTCAAGTAATGAATAAATGCATTTTCCATGATTCACAAAAAGTTTGAGGTCCTTTAGACAAAGTTGAATTGTTACATATTTGTGGAATAATTAATTAATTAAACATTTAATTAGTAAACCCTAACCCCTTAGATAATTGTGTGACTTTGGATTGTTTGTTAACCAAAGGTCATTGACATTTGATGACCATGGTACCTTGTGTTGATATTTGTGGATATGAGATGAAACCATAATGACCTTGTTTATGTTTAATGAAGGTCATTAATGAAATAACCCTAGGTTAAGGTTTAGATGATAGAGGTTAGTATACTTTGATAGCTTGCAACTGTGCCGTGAAGGAAAATTGTACTCAAGCTTATTCAAACTAGTTTGAAGGAAAGTTACTCAAGTAGTTACTTTTTCATTCTCTATCAAGCATCATGTTTACTCTCTTTCATTATCTTAAGCATGGCATTATTCATACGTGCAGAAAACAAATCGGGAAGCTTGGTTACTAACCAAGTATCTAAAGTTGGAAATCCATGTTTTGAAGTGGGATTTGATATCTATGGGACAGATTCGGAACCTCACTACCCCGAACCCCAAGGCAAGCCCCGAATGCATTAGCCATTCTTCGTGATTTATAAACTTTGTTTATTCACTTATGGCTAAGTATTGCATTTTATGGTTACTCTTTAAAAAGAATACCTACTTGTTGCATTACTAATCTTGTTATTCAATTATGTACCTTGATACCAATTTATTTAAAATATGAGTACTATCTTGCTACACTTAGTCATGCTTAGACCGGTAGAAGTCAGATGCTTCCCTATCATCTGCGAGAGATAGGTGGCAACATGTTTACTAAGCAAAATGGTTTGTGGTTTATGAAATAACCAATGTTTGGAGTAATAACTCGATACCGGGTGGACACGGTGTCAGTGAGCCACAAGATGGGAATGTCTTGTGAGCAGGTTCTTTCCGCCTGTATCATTTAAGGCCCGATCCATTCTGAAATGCCTAGATAGACTTTGTAGTACTGACCACATACTCCAGAAAGGCCAACTTCGACTATTCTAGTTTCAGAACGGTTAACACGCACTGGGAGTGGAGAGATGGCGAGAGTAGCATGTACCCATGTGACCAAGGGATAGATTGGTGGGTACTTTCTCCTAGGTGGCGCGACCCCGGCCTTGTTCTGGCAGATCTAAGTAAAGGTTGATATATGCAAGCTTAAGTGCTACATATATCGTGTGGTAAGGAATCCCTAGCTGGGTTATAATCGGTTTAAATCGTCGTTGCTCCTCGGTTATGTAGACTCGACTCACTTTTCATCTGTGTAGTTAATAAAAACTTAATTGCTACCCTAGAAAGGATAAATTGAAGTATTTATTCTGTGATATAAAAAATTACTATTGTTACATGTTTACAACAAATACTCTTTTATGCAGAAGATATTGAATCTGGTAGAGCCACCTTGAATCCCATGAGCATGTATTCCTTATATTTACCATGTTTTATTTGTCGGGTAAGTCTTGCGGAGTATTTTGTACTCAGAGTTCTTTAACCCCTGTTGCATATGAATCTTAAGAAAACTATTGTTCTGGTCCTTGTTGTATGACCGTCTTCCAGGTTGAAGATGAGTGATGTATGTAACCCTGGGGTGGGGTTATCTTTTTAGTTGTAATGTGTCTTGTATGTTACTCTACTCCTGAACTTGGTATTGTAATAACTTAAGTTTGAAAGTTTGAACTAAATTTTATAATATAAAGTTACTTAAGTCTTCCACTTATTTACTTTGATGTAATTTTTATATCAATGGTTATACTGCAAACTCTTGTAAAGTGATTCTACTCGGAAGCGGTAGATGATTCGGGTTACTCGAGAACATCAGACAAACTCCTTAAGCTATTTGGAACATTCATGCATCTGTCACAAGTCGATGAGACAATGGTAGGTACAAGTGGGCATGATATTTTAGAAGGTTATGTCATACCCGGATACGATATAATTCATACATGACCTTATTCATCACAAGAAGCCACCCTCTTGTTACCCATGTTAGCACACTAAAAAAGCTCCACAATAAAATCTCCAAATGTGATGCATGTGCAACCTAACACCTCATCAATGTCAGTCATCAGTGCAACCACAAACTCTACTCCCAACAACTTACCATGGCGACAGATCAAGGATATTCTTCAAATTCACCGCAAGACGTTGCAACATGTGAAATATACTCATAGATAAACTAAAGGTCCGATCCAAGTGACTGATAACAATCTTAATGGTGGGCTTGTCAAGAAATGCTCGGAGAAGAAAAATAATCAAATACCGTGATAATTGTTTACCTTGAAGAACATGCCTACAACAAGAACATACCACATAGGCGTTCATGTTAGTGTCTTTGAAGTGCAAAATAATGACACGGCAATGGCGAAGCATGTCAGTGTGCACGTCCACTCCAATCACAAAAAAATAACCAGGACCGAATCAATTTTCACGAATCAAGTATATTGTCTAGAAATATGTGTTACTCGATGCAGTAAGTTTTACCTCTCCTTCAACAACCTCAGTAAATTTGTAATCTTTGCAATAATATTTATTCTATGAGAAATCTACATAAATGCAACCGGTGTCAAAAACTCCCTCTTTACCGCCTACATAAAGAAACTACCAGGTTTAGCATATCATCTTCGATTCTAGCCTTAGTTTTCGAGCTCTTCCTATAAATTACTGCCCATATATACAACTCTAACTAGTGCATTCCTTATCTACATAAATTTTGTATAATATATACAAATAATTTTAATAGAAGTTTTGTCAAATAAACCAAATTTGTTTACAAGGGCTTTGAATGATCATGGTAGAAGAAATTTACTAAAAAATCCACATTGTTGTGTCAGAATAAACAATTAATGTTAGAGAGAGCTAGTTTGGGATCATTATGAGTCCGTGAAATTCTCATTCTTTTATATAAGATCAATCTGACAAATTCATTGCTAAAAAAGACTAGAATGAGTAAAACTAATCTAGTTGACATCTTAAATAAAGAAAAAGATAAGTGTTGACATATTGGAAATCGCTTGACTTGTTCTTACGCATCTATACATGAGCACATGTTAGGTAGCAAATCTTTTCTTCTAGTGATTGGAACAATGGGTGAACTAAGAGTTTGCCTAGAGATTCCCTAAAAGTTGAGGACCCCCAAGAAAAAAATAAGAATGTTTATAAATTAAAATAAACAAGGGTTGAGGTTTTAGCCCCTAAGTTGCTTTATTTTACTCTTGTGTCGTGTACAAATTGTGCAAAACAACTTGTTCTAGTTCCACTAAACAATTGTGAAATTACTTGATGACCATTTGTGTTGTGCAAAACTAAAATGTCAAGGATTAATACATATTGAGTTGGGATATTTCATATCTAGTTTTAGTTTGCTAAAAGCATAAACTAAACAATAAACAATATGAGATGATTAATACATATTGAGTTTCATCTTTTTCTCAATAGAGATGGGAGTGGTGAGTGAGGAAAAGAGAGGGAGAGTTGGTTGACATATGGGCCAATGGGGAGAGAGGAACCACGATATATCTCACCCTTTGGTCAGTATTTATAAGAAAGGTGGAAGGATGCAATTTTCCTCTCCACCTTTTTGGTTATAAATTGCATTGCATTAATGTTGGATTATGATATACTAACGGGTCATACTTTGTGTTGATTGGATATTCGAACTCTGATTATGCGGGATACGAAGTGGATAGAAAGAGCACGTCAGACACATTACAACTATTAGGAAGGTCATATATGTCTTGGTCATCAAAAAGAAAAATTCGGTTGCACTATCAACATGATAAGTTATTTAAGTTATGCTAAAGCCGGCCAATTAATATAGTTGGCTTCTGCATATATCATAAAGCACATAGACAGACATTTTATTATCAGGAAAAGTTTGGATACCATATTTGTGTTTTTAAAAAAGAACACCCCGTTGTTCAGGGCATCTCCTCCTCTCAAAAGCAGGAAAGGAAGAAATTATGATCAAAGTGGTGGCAGAGGCCATTCCGACCTGACATGTCATGCTTGTATATAACAAATTAAGGGATTATGTGACCAAATATCATCAATGATTGAGCGATATTGATGGAGTCAACAAGATAAAATGAACAAATTTCATTAGGTGGAATAAGACAAAATCACAAAATCAAATAAAAATGGTGGCTCATGTTACCGAGACTTGCATGTTTTCAACATAGTGTTAGCCAGACAAACATGGTGGCTATTGGTGTGTATAGATATACTGTGCACTCAAGTTCTTTGTGCTAATTATTTTTTGATCCCCTACTGATGGAGAACATACTTGAGGCAAAACCTAACGGAGGGATTTCATATACATGGCATATACCATATCATGAAAAGTCGTATATTAAAGACTCCTATCTCGCTTTGCCCGATTCCATTCACTGACTGGGGGGAATGAAGACGTCTGGTTCATCATGTCTGGCCCTTGACCTTACCATTTTTCTGGTGATCTAGTCCCAACCAAAGAGGGCACACGGAGTCTACAAGACAAGGGAACTAGGAAAAACAGTAGATCTACTACAGTACTGAAAAACCCTCGTTCCTCTCCTTGTCAGTCGAGCACACGCCTCCTTCCTTATTATCAATAATCTTGAACTTTATATTCATTCATGAGCTGAGCCTTTCAGTGCACTACGGTTAATTCTAAGAAAAATAGACATGCCTTTCACTAAGTCAAACGAAACTGAATTTAGGGAAGTGGAACTTTACTCTATAACAAAAGAAGAGAATGGGACCGGGCAAACCTGATGAGAAAAAGGCAAGGGATGCAAGACCTTGTAGGTGAGTGAAGTCCTCCAAAACTCTCTTTCTCTCTCTCTCTCTCTCATATTCAGTTCAATATTGATCATCATCTAATGCATATGTCTAGTATATCGCCGTACTCGCTCGCCATTTGTAGTGATCAAAAGTACATGGCGTAGTATACCAAAAGCAGTACAACTTTTGAAGAATTGCATAATTTGGAGGGTTGGGAATGGAAATTCTATTAATATTTTGGAGGGATCTGTGAATTCTTCGAGGAGATACAACGAAGGTTATTACTCCAAGGGGTCCATCCATCCTGCATAAAGCCTCTAAATTGATCAACCCAATAACAAGAGTTTGGGATGAATAACTTGTGCATGACATATTTTCGGTGAAAGATGTCATCCTATCCTTACATCTACTCTTTGTGCAGAGGGAAGGGGGCGATTCATGTGCTTCAGCTCCTGCTACTAGCCGGTGAAGCTAAAGAAACCAGCTCCACTGTCTCTCTGAGAGACGAGTGAGGAGGGAGAAAAATAGATTTCATAAACAGTGTCCAAACAGTGCTGCTATAATACCTGAATATGATCGGTGTCAGTTAGAGCCGAAGCTGCTGAATCTCTACCAAAGGGGGCCGAAGATTTCCCAGCATGGCACCTAGATCCAAAAGAAATATTTTCTATCAAATCTGCATATACTTTAGGCACAAAGATTAAGGCCCAGAAACAACAGTGATGATTTACATGTTCTGAAGGGAGTGGCTTTGATTGGAGAAAACTAAGGACGCTGGATATTCCAAATAATAATTTAAGAACTTTTTTGTATGGAGCATGTCTCATAATTCTCTACATGCGAAACTTAACATTGCTAGGTGGATCTAAACACTCTAAGCTAGGTGCACTTTTTTTGTAATTAGAAACCATTTCACCATGGTGGTGGTGGGAGGAGCAGATTCGGTAATTTTATTTTGTCAAAACCAACATGATGAAGCTACTGTTTGTTTGAAAGAATTGAGCAAACAATTGTGTGCATTAGGAATCGATCCTATTATTTTGGAGACCAATACAGCTAGTGTTGCTAAGGCTTTATTTGACCCACATTTTGATAGGTCGGTGATGGGAATCTAATTGCTGAGATTAGAATTCAAATGCATTATGAGTTTTCTACATGTATTATTTCTCATATACCTAGAGTTTGTAATGTTGTAGCTGATATCCTAGCGGCCATTGGCTTGAACTGTATAGATAATCCTCTGTTGAGGTCAGACCATGGACCAAACTCTATAACTTTGTGATTCATGTGACTAGTGTCTCTCTTTTCTCCTCTAAAAAATAAGTATTGCTAAACACCCCCTCCCACGCCCCACATATAAAAACTCATAGTGTGTCTTGCAGTTATATTTTAAGGATTGTTTGCCACCATAGTGTGTCTTGCATTTTACAGTTGACCACTTTTACTCACGTCATGTGACAATCGTGGCCTGAGTTTTAAAGGTGAAAATTATGATGTTTTAGTAGTGTGTACACATGCGTTGGATGACTTCACATGCATGTACACGAGTTGTGAATATGTGGTAGATGTCGACAAATAACCCCTGAGGATTGTCTCCACTGAATCTTCTCCTTTAAGCGGACATCTCTATTCTCTCCACATACACAAAAACTTGTCCCTTCTTTGTGCGTAGCGCCAGCCTTTGCACATGGATCACGTACAACCGTCCTCGCAACTCTAATGTGGTATGATGAATCTAGAATCACCGGTTAGGGGGCGCTAGATCTCTTACTCCTCTTTTTCTCCATATTTGTCTTCATATTTCTGTCACACCCAGGTTTAAAGATAAAACAAGGTTTGCCATATGTGTGTGCCCAGGTAATTAACACGAAAAGGAAAATACCAAAAACAATGTTATATAGCGGAAATATAGTTATATTAACACTTACGTCAGAGTATAGCGAAACAGTTACTAAACTTGTCTTCCGACTCCATCTTCACAGGGACGGTTGATTAGGGTTAACATACGCCTAGCACATCTCAGAAAACTCACTAGAATTCACCTTTTATTACCCATCCAAGATTTTTATCCAAAATATTAAAAAGTAAAGCAAGTGTAAGTACATATCGCACTCAACAATATAACATAGGGTTCATGAGGCTCAAAAGGTTGACACTGGTTTAACTGCATATTGCTTTTAAGTTAACACAATTTTAGCATATGAGTAGCCTCATGGGTTTTCCTAAGCCCAATTAACCACATGATCATGTAAACAAGAATAATGTATAACAAGAAACAATAATCATCAGTGACCATTTACAACATTATATTACCATTATACTTAGTGTTCATCTATTCTGTAAGAATTCTAGGCCACTCATAATCGTGAGCACGGCTGTTATAACAGTTTTATACTCTGTAGAGGTTGTATATCAGGAGTTGTGATTTACCCTTTCGTCCGAGGTGATCAGCCTCTTAACCTACTTCCAAGGAAGGTTGTAACACCCTAAAAATTTCATTCTTTAAAATAGGTTAAAAACAATTTAAATGCATTCTTGGTGGACATCAAAACCTAGGAAAAATAATTAAGATTTCCTAAAATAAAATTTATCACAAGGGTAGAAACATTTTTGTTGCATTCATGCTGCTGCATAGTGTTTTGTATTGTTTGTTTTTTTTTCAAATTCAAACTAGAAATTCAAAAGTGTTTTGAAAATGGTTTGGAAACTCAAGAAATAAAAAGAAAAAGGAATTCTTTCTCTCTCTCCCTCCCTTATTCCTTTCTGGCCCGAAGGCCTGTTCTCTCGGCCCAGTCTTTCCCCCTCTCTCTCGGTTTTGGGCCAGGATCCCCAGCAGGCCGGCCCATCTCCCAACCCGCGCTGGCCGACGCGCTCAGCTCTCTCTCTCTGTGCTGATAGGTGGACCCCGAATGTCAGCTTCCCTCCCCCTTTCGTTCTTCTTCCCCTCCCTTTCCTTTCCCCGCGCCGGCGGTTTCCTTCCCGGCCGAGAGCAAATCCGAGCAGGATTGCTTCCTTTCCTTCGCTGACGCAGCCCGGGGCTATATAAAGCCAAGCACCCGCACCTACCGCCTCCACCCTGCCCCCTCGCAGCACTGCAGAGCCGCCGCCGCCGCCTCTGCGTTGCCAAGCCCCTCCGCACCGTCCGTCGTTCTTTCGAGCTCCGTGTCGTGGTAAGAGGGCCCCCAGGAGCTCGCCATCCCCCTCCTTTCCCTCGGTCTCGCCCGTGTGAACCCTCTCTGCGTCCACCGCCGTCACAGAGCCGCTCCATCGCGAGTACAACCGCGACCGCGCCCTTGCGGCTTCAACCAACCCTGCCGTTGAGTTCGCCATCTCTTCCTCTCTCTCTTCCCGTCCTTTTTGCGCAGAGAATCGTGCACCGAATCGGCAGATCGACGAGCGCCGCCCAAGTCCGGCAATGGCGCCGCCGCCACCTCTGTTTCCGGCCGCCGCACCGCCGTCTGCCCCCCATTCTAATCTCGTCCGCTCATCTGGAGTTGGACGGCTCATAGAGCCCCATACCCCTTCGTCGTTCCGTTTTGCAAAAGAGACCCTGTTGTTTTTAAAGTATGAACCCGCAGTCCTAAGGCGCATTCCCTCTTTACGTTTTTAGTTCTGGAAAACGTATTCTTTATCGGATTTGTTTTAAATCAAAAATAAATAGAAAACCCCTAATTACAGAATTGCCACTCATTTTCAAATGCTTTTTAAATGTTCATTTTAACTCCTTTTTCACCCATTCAAATTGCGTTAGATTCGTATCGACGTAATCTACGTGTTAGTTAGTTCATAGTTCATGTTAGACAACTTTTAAATATATTTAATCACTTAATCTCTTTTAATCTCTAGTTTAAATTATAAAACTTGATTAGGTCATATCTTCTTCGTTATAGCTCCGTTTTTCGTGTTTCGAACGTCTATGTGATCGTAGTGAGACGTAGATTAGTTTTATAAACTTTTAATCTTGTTTTATTATGGTTGATGTACTGTTCTAATCTATATTCTCTGTTTGTTTGCACGTTATGCCCCGGTATGATTGTATGTTGATGTGGTGATCGAGTATAGACGGTGAGCAGTACGTGGGTGACCAGGAGGTTTTCGTTGAGCAGGAGCAGCAGGAACCTTTTGAGCAAGGCAAGTATTCATGGGATCATCCTTGTTGTCCTAATCACGTTAAACATTAATTCATGTTATGCATGTGTTTCCTTGATATCCTATATAGTTTTACCATAGATTTTTACCTTATACCTTGTTACCCTGGGATTTATGCATTGGGTAGATTAAGCTAGTGCTCTTGAAAAATAACTATGATCATGTAACCTTGACTAATGACTTATGCAACAACAGTAAAATATGCTTTTTAGCAACATGGATTAAGGTGATCTAGAGCACAGTTTTTGAGATGCTCTAGAACCTCTGTAAGCGATCACCCGGGGTTTACAGTACAACCATGAGAGCTACATGGCTCTGGCTTTAGTTCAGTACTAGGGTCACTCCCTCGCATGTGGCAGTTCACGAAAGTTGCCATTGCCGAGCGGTTGCGGGGTACGACCGGAGTGGCTACCGCTGCGTGTGTGTACCATCGAGGGGTCCCCGTATACCCCTTACCCGTGGATCCGTAGTGTCTGTTGTATGTCAGCGAGCCCCTCAGAAAGACTTGATAGTGTACCCCGCCCGCTCACCTCGGCAGTGTTTTGGGAGTTATAAACCCGGGCATATGGGTAACACAACTCATGGGTAAAGTGTACAACCTCTGCAGAGTGTTAAAACCTGATATATTAGCCGTGCTCACGGATACGAGCGACCTGGAATTCTTATGGAACAGAATGACTTTAATCTACCATTTACTCGTTTGCTATTCATTATACATGTTTACTTGATCATATGGTTATTGGGCTGTTGATTTTATTAATGCTATCCTTATGCTAAAATTGTGACAACATAAAAGCTGATGCAGTTTAACTAGTGTCATACTTTTTGAGCCTCATGAACCCCATATTTACTTGTTGAGTACTAGAAGTACTTACGCTTGTTTACTTTCATATTTGGATAAAAATCCCGGATGGGTACCAGTTTATCAGAGTTACGAGGAGTATCCAGAGGACTACTAGGTTTGGGGTCAACCAGTTGACGTCCCTGTGCGATGGAGCTTCGCGAGAGTTATCTTCTATTTTCCGCTGTTATGTAATAGACATTAATTAGATACTTATTCACTATGTAATAAACACATGTAATGGTACATTTTTGATAATTTGTCGGCTTATGTGTGTGACTGATCTCTGGGCACACATAAGGCATATATAACCCATAGGTATCAAGGTACAAGTTATCAAATAATTAGGATATCCTTAGTGGCAACAAGGTAGACACATGTAATATGAATTAAGTGATATTAAGGTGAATAGAACAACAAAGACGATCTCATGTTATGCTTGCTTTTAATTTGTTTAAACTTTATCATACTTTGATTCTTGTAGTCACCTTATGATCTTTAGCACTCTGAAACAGTTCTCGTTTCTATTCATAGAAAACACCACTCCTAGGGAAACATACAAGCAAACAAAAGAAACAACTAAGAATACTACAACACAAGAGATAAAACAACATAATAAAAACAAAGTGAGATGCACAGTTTAAAGAATGCAAGAAACACAGATAATAGAGCTACCGTTGAAAAGAAACGACAACCATAAAATTGATTTTATTATAACAGAAAAACATGCATACTTGGATTTATTTTTAATTGATTAAAACTATGTGAAAGTGATTAATATCATATTAGTTTAATATAAATTAATTTATAAACCTGATTGAATCTACTCATATTTCATTTATAAACATTTATAAACCTGATTAATATCGTCACTCTACGCATAGGAGTGACGAAGTATGTAGGTCGAGGTGGAGGTGGATATGGAGGCAGCTCCAAAGCCAGAGGAGGCATACCCTGAGCGGCCCCAAGGCTCTGCATGTACTCAATCATCCTTTGCAGACTCTGATGGTGGAGTACTCGCTCTTCCGCCACCGCCTGCCGCTCAAGCTCCACCGCCTGCCGATCAGCTTCCATCCTCGCCTCCATGTCCTCCTGTCGCCTCCTCTCATCCTCCAGCTAGGCCTACAACATTTCATTCAAATGTTAAACTAATGCAAAGCTAAGGAAAATCAATGAACTCGGGAATAAAACAGAAATAACCTCAAGTGCATGCATCTGTTGCTGTGAGGTGTTTGGACGCTCGCGTATGGTTGGTCCGATCTGCCCCTCGCTCTAATCTGGCTGAGACAGGGCGTACTGGCTGTGTCGAGTGCAGCGTAGGTAATCCAGTACCACCTATGCTTCTTGCCGCCTCCTAACCTCATGATGACCTCTCCATAAAGATCCTCGATGGTCAGATCATCGTCTGGTCCATGGAGCTTCTTTACCGCTGAAGTATACTCACTAAGGCGGTTGTGGACGCTCGGGTTAGTGTAGCACTCTAGTAGGTCCTCCGGGTTGTCGTCGACGTTCGATGATGCCTTGCCCTTTTTGGACAAGGCAAATACCTTGAACAGTTTGCAAGGCTGGTTTTCATGATTTGTCGACTACGAGAAAACCAACAACATGATTAGAATTCATGCAAATTAACTATTGCACTAAATTGTTGTCATTGATGTACCCAACTGGATGCGTATGCCTCTAGGCTCTGGCTTCCTTGGTAGTGTGTTGTGTCTGGCCTCATCAAGCGCCGCTCCCGACAAGCGTTATGCGTCTCCCCCAATCGGGGGTGCACCACCTCTCCATCATCTGTTTCCAGTACTCGGTATGATGGGAGCACCACCATGGAATCGTCTACACACATCAAGTGACATATATGAAGATCATATTTAGCCTACTAAATCTTAAATAAAATTAGTAGTAAAGTTGTATACTTACATCTTCGTACTGCTATCGGGTCAGCCTCATGTTCCTTGCGGCAGCTTTGGAGACCTTTTCCTTGAGGACGTTGTCGTGGTAAGTCACGATGGCCTGGACACACGCCTCGTAGTGCATGCCCGACACGAGATTCTTGCAAACTCGGTGAGCCATAGTATCTGTGTGGGCCTCGTGTCCCGGCTCGCATCTATAGAAATCCTACATACATATAGAGAGAGACGTGATGTATCTATTAAGTATTTTAAGAATGTACAATAAATATGTGCGATATATCGAGCAATATAACTTACCTCCCTACACAAGAGACCCAAGATCACATTCACCGAGTGTTTGTGAGTACCTGGACTCACAAACGCCCAACTCCTGCACAAGTGATTAAGGAATAATGTTAGTTGTAATTGTGGTTTTAAACATATTAAATGAAATAGTGACATCATACAAAAGTACTTACTTTTGACCCCAGGTCGAATCATCGGACGACCCGATAGTGGGATGGGTCGCTGAGGGAGGCTCGCCGGTCCTCGCAAATAGACGGACCCCCTTCTCATGTCAAGTCGTCGTCCTCCTCCCCCTACTCCTCCTCAACCCCCTTGCGCCTGCTCGTGCACCTACTGGTACTCTTGCTCCTCCTGCTGCTGCTGGTCCTGCTCCTCCTCCTCCTGTTGTTGTTGTGTCTGCGCCTCTGGCTGCGGGGTGGTAGACGACGAGCCCCTCCTGTGGGTGCTCCTCCTCCTGCTCGACGCGGTGTAAAGTGAGGAGAGATTCCTCATTCCGCCGCCGACCATCTTGAATTACCTGCATTTAAAAGAATTAAACCAATAAGTATAATAACATAATTATGAAAGACATGCAGAATAAACAAAATAACAATGTATTACATGTATTAGAAATACTCTTCATGCTCAGGATTAGCTGGGTCATAAGTGTCATCAGCACTATCAACCATGTCCAAAGGCTCAACACTATCCGAAGGAGCGACGTTATCCTCATTGTCGTTGCCTAAATGTAATCTCTCAAGTAATTGTAAGTCCTTTGCATTTTCCACCTCATCTCCAGCCTCATCGGCATATACCCTTTCATTGTCTATTTCCATTCTGATCGCTTCGGTTAAGTCTATCTCAAACCTACCTTTTAGCCCCTCTTCTTGAAACAAATCTCCGTCATATGTGTTTGGGTTCAAATTGTAATCTTCATCGTTTGAGATAGGTACTTTATCGTGTGATGATACCTTGTGCACAATATCCCAACCCTTGAGACGGATGTCCGTCTGACATGGGTATGACATATAATATACTTGTGTGGCGTGTTGAGCAACAATATAGACATCATCTCCTGGATAGCCGGAATCTCGTCGAATTTCCACTAGACCTAGGTTAGGGGTCCGTCTTGTTAATGCAGGATCAAACCAATGACATTTGAAAAATGACAGGATTAAGAGGTTTGCAACCATAGAACTGGAGTTCATATATTTCTTCAATTCTTCCATAATACTCGACCCCATTAAGGCCGGGTGTAAACACTCCAGAACATGTGGTTCTTCGATTAGGCCGACTCGCTTCGTAACTTGTTGTGTGAAATCCATATCCATTCACATCATAAGATGCAAATGACCTAGCCCTATAGCCAAAGCCATGGGCAACTTGTCTCAACTCGGCGCTCATAGCCACATCACTAGCCTACAAGCCCAAGAAAATATGTTGTTATATTATTTGCATGTACGAGCAACTTAGAATTTCAAACTAAGTAGTAGCTACCTTCTGTTTGAACCAAGAAATGAATTTAGGCTTCCCATTTCCTACACCGTTTTTAAGAAGAGTTTTCGGTTTCTTGTGGGCTAGAACCTCTTGAGCGAGTCCAGAATTGAGAAAGAAATTCCATGTACCAAGGAGAAACATAGGGTTAGATGTAGAATATTAAACATGTATTGATCCTAGTTCATTGAGAATAGAACTTACAGCATGTACGGCTCCACTTCGTCAAGGTTGGTCAACACATATAGCACCATAGTGTGACACTCTTCGGGCTTTAAGGTCTTTGGGTCAATCCACTTGCGCTTCCGAGTTGGCCTCGGAAAAGGCTGACATTCGATTCATTTTTGCCAATATTGTAACGAGAGGGTGGATTATGCACGCTAGGAAGGTTGTCACCATAGTATGTTGTTGTGAAGTTTGACACCTCCTCTAGAATGTATGTCTCTGCAATGGAAGCCTCAATTTTGGCTTTATTTTTACATTTACTTCGAAGAACCTTTAGACTTCTCTCAACAAAATAACACCAACGGAACTACACAGGCTCTCCCATTCGTGCCTCAGACGGGAGGTGTAAAATCAAATGTTGCATTGGATTGAAAAAAATAGGTGGAAAGATCTTCTCTAACTTACAGAGCAACACAAGTGTCATTCTCTCCAAGTCTGCAATCACGGTCCGCGATAACTCCTTTGCACAAAGCTTGCAGAAGAAATAGCTAAACTCTACTAACACTTGCCAAACATGGTCAGGGACGTAGCCTCGAACCATTGTCAGAAGAAGCCGCTCAATCCATATGTGGTAGTCATGACTCTTCATCCCATTCACTCACATAGTAGATAGGTTCACTCCCCTTCTCAGATTCGTTGCATATCCATCAGAAAACAATAACGTTTGCATTCATTCTAGAACTTCTCTCCTCTGTGGCCTAGTCAAGACGAATTCAGCCTTAGGCCTTCTCCATGTCTTGCCGCGACTAGGAGGCTGCATTTCTTAGTTTGGTCTATCGCATAATGTTGTCAGATCTACTCTTTCCTTAATGTTGTCCTTAGTCTTTGTAACACCCAAAATTTTGAATGTATTTAAAAATAGTTGCAAATGATTTAATTATGAAATTTTGTGAGCATATCATTTAGTGGGATAATAAAATTCTTAGAAATAAAATTAATTCTAGTTTAGAAACATGTTGATGCATACATGCAGCTGCATAATTCTTATTGAATGGTTGAGTTTGCAAAAACCAAAATTCAAATGATTTCAAATTGCTTTGGAATTTGGAATTGGAAAAGGGAAATAAAAAGAAAATGTTTTGCTCTTTCTCTTTCTCTCCTGAAGTCCAGTCCACCCCACACCTCTTTCTCTCGGGCGGCCCAGCTAAAAGGCCGAAGCCCATTCAGCAGACCGGCCCACACTTCCTCTCTCCCTCTTCCCTCCCACTGGCAACCGGGCCCTACTTGTCGGCGTCGTCCCCCAACCGTTCTCACCCTCTCTCTCTCGCTGCCAGACAGTCCCACCCGTCAGCTCTCTCCCTCACCTCCCGCCGATTTCGGACGCGCACGCCGTCGCGGCAACTACCAGCCCATGCCACGCCCCCACTCCGCCGGTTCCGCGCCCACGTCCCGAGCCCTCGGCTCCGCAACCGCGCCCCCGCACGCTCCCTCTCTCGCTATAAAGCGGAACGCCGCGCATCTACTCTCCCCTTTCCCATCTGCTATCTGCCGAACGCCGCCGCCGCCGCTGTGTTGCCGAGAAGTCACACCGGAGCTCGAGCCGCCTCGGTGAGTCCCGTTCCACGCCCGCGTCCTCCCCGCGAATCTCCCGGCCTAATCTCTCTCTCTGTGCCCTGCTTGTGGCCGCAGAACGCCCAACGCCGTGGACGCAGAGCTCTCGGACCGCCGTCGCACGTCGACCGCCGTTCCACGCCGTCAAGCCACCCTGAGCCGTCTCCGGTCTATTCGAAGTCGCGGTGAGCTTCGCCATCGCCCTCTCTCCCTCTCAGAGTCCTTAATTCAGCGAATGTACTGCCCTGTGGCACTGCTCGCGAGCGTCCCGCGCCGCCGTTAATGGCACCGCCGTGGTCGGCACTCCCCGGCCACGCACCGCCTCACCCGAGTGCCTCTCTAGCATCGCACGGATAACCGCACCTTCCAGCGTCCTCAATTTGACCTATAATGCGCTAATTTCACTCAACCGCACACACCGATCGAAACCGATCTTGGCGCCGCCGCGGACCTCCCTGTTCTGGCAAGCCGCCGCCTCCACCGAGCCCTCGCTTGCACTCGCACAAGCACGCCGGTTCTCCCGGTGCTTTTGGTTGAAGCCGAGACGGTCGGGAGCGGGTTCTCCGTGTTCGCCGGCGAGATAGTGCTGCCGGGATCCATGGCGCCGCCTCTGTCTTCCTCCCCGCGTTCGACCGAGTGCACCATCGCACTCGCCTCGGTTTTCTCTCCCTTCCCCTGCCCTTGCTTTGCGATTTCGTGGCTGGAATCACTGATCCCGTGAACTCCGGCGAGTTTCTCGCCATCGGCAATGGCGAGCCGCCGCGGTCACTGCCTCCTCCGGCCGGCTATCCCTCTCTTCTCCCCTCCTTTTATTCTCTGCCATCCGATCTCTGATCTGTGGCCGAGATTAGAACCCCGAAGGGGTAAGTACCCCGGTCCACGGTGGACCAGTGGACCGCAGCCCACGCGCGGTGCACGGCTGTGCCCGTGGACCCGCCCAATCCCGGGCCACCGTGTGGCAGACCTATTGCCCCCGCGTCACAGCGCTGGCGTATTTCTCCGAATACGCTTTCTCAGTTCAAGACACGTAAACCTGCTCGGTTTATTCCAAAAATGGAAATTCAATATTTACAATTTTGTCACTGCCTTAAATTGTTTATTAAAACTTTATTTTAACTCCGATTTGGACGATTCGAGTTGCGTTAGATTCGTAATGAAATTCTCTACATGTTAAACCATCTGTTAGTCATGTTTGAATTATTTAAATTCAAGGTTAATTCAAATACTAAAAATGCTCTTAGAGAACTAGTTTAATTCATATCTTTTGCGTTTTAAATCCGATTTTCGTGAAATTCGCGTTGAAATGATCGTAGAAATGCGTAGTATCTTTTTATAACCCTTTTAACTCAGTTTACTGTTGATGGTGTACTGTTCTAATATTAATTTTGTTTGCTTTGTATGTATGCAATTGGAATGCGTGTTGTTGCAATGTTGTGATCGAGTTCAGGCAGTGATGAGTTTGTTGGTGATCAAGAGTTCTTTGATTAGGAGTGTTTTGACCAGCAGGACTTTGAGAACCAAGGCAAGTATAGCATGGGACCTACCTTGTTATCCTATTCACCATAACTATGTTTTCATGTGCATGTGTCTAATTTGATACCCGTAGTATACTTCCATAGAATTGAACTCCTTTTACCTTGACTCCTATGGGTTATGCATATGGGTAGATTTCTAGTGCTATATAAATGACACATGATCCCTGCCAAATGTTATAATGTTTTGAATGAATTGGTGATCCCGTTTATGGCAATTGGAACATAACTCTTTTATAATAACTCACTGTTGGCAAAAGCTGGGACTGACAGTGCTACCGTGAGAGCTACATGGCTCTGGCTTTAACTCAGTAGTAGGCTCTTTTCTAGCTCCTTAGCGGTTACCCGAAAGGGTGCATTAGGCTCTTGCCGAGCTGGTTATAGTGCGACCTCTGTCCGAGTTTGAGCGTAGGCTGCTGGTCTTTATGCTACTCAGAAGGGGGGCTCTATCACCCCTTGCCACTAGCGGCCCTAATCTTGTTAGACGAGATACTATGAAAGGTTTCATAGTGAACCCCGCCCACTCACCTTGGCAGTGTTATGGGAGTAATTAACCCGGGCATTCGGGGCATCACGACTCACGGGTAAAGATGCACAACCTCTGCAGAGTGTTAAAACTGATATATCAGCTGTGCTCAGGGTCACGAGCGGCCCGGAAAACTGACGGTTTAATTAATTAACTTGACCAACATTTATGTTCCTGTTTCCACCACTTTAATGATGATGTTTATGATCCCTTAACTTTGGCAGTGGTACAAGTGGGTTCACTTTGGGCTTAAGCATAACCTGATGTTACTTAATAATAAAACCTTGACCAACTAAAAGTGCTAAATGCAGTAAGCTAGTGTCAATCTTTTGAGCTTCATAACCCCATGTTATACTGCTGAGTACGAGTGTACTCACGCTTGTTTTCTTTTCAATTTTGGATAAAAATCCCGGATGGGTAACAGAAGCAGGAGGCTATGAAGAGTTCCCTGAAGATTTCTCGGCTTGGTCAACCAGTTGACCTTCCCTGTGAGATGGAGCCTCAAGAGCTAGTTGTATCTTCCGTCTGTTTTGTTAATTCTTGTAATGGATATATGTACGTTATGTATTAAACTCTGTGATGGTACTTTGTAATTTGTGAACTTATGTGTGGATTATTCCTGGGCACACATAATGTTATGCATCCTATTTCGTTCTTGAAATTGGGTGTGACAGTCTTATCAGGAATGTCCATAATTGTTGCCCAAATTATTTTGGCGACATTCTTTTCTATGTGCATGACATCATTGTTATGTGGAAGAAGAAGGTCATGGAAATAGGGAAGCCTCTCCAAGCCCGACTTATGAGTCCACATATGTTCCACACCATATCCTAGGAAACCACCTTCTGTTTCATTGACCTAGAGATCATCTATCTGAGCACGAACCTCGGCACCACTCATCATCTGTGGTACAGGGTCCGTGACTTTGACACCTTTCGTAAAGTTCTTGATGTCTCGTCTATATGCATGTTCAAGAGGGAGAAATTGCTGATGTTGATCGAACAAAGAATATTTTCCACCTTTCTACAACCATATAAACTTCACATCTTCCTTACATCTTGGGCACAAAAACTTTCCATGAACACACCACGCGCAGAATATCCCATACGCAAGAAAGCCATGCAGTGAACAATGGTACCACGCATTCATTTTGAAGTTTGTCTTTGTCGCTCGGTCGTATGTCCATACCCCTTCCTCCCAAGCACGGATCAAATCATCAAATATAGGTTCCATGAACACACTCATACTTCTCCCTGGGTGATCTGGAATGATCAATGACAGGAATACACTATGTCGTTGAAACAAGATGTTAAGGGGCAGATTGAGGGGTATAACGAACACATGCCAACATGTGTACGTGACAACCATCATTCCATATGGATTGAACCCACCTGTTGCCAATAAAACATGTACATTTCTTGCCTCTCTATCTTTCTCATGATGAATTCCATCAAAGTGTGTCCATGCCTCACCATCAGATGGATGCACCATCTTGTCAGGATTGTAACGTTTGTCATTTTTGTGTCAAGTCATCTGTTTCGCGGATTCCTTGGTCATATATAGTCGTTGGATCCTCGGTATGAATGGAAGGTATCGTAGGATCTTCATGGCTATCTAAAGCTGCCTCTTCTGCTCATCCCCAGAATCTACCTCTAAGTACCTAGAGGATTCACACTTCAGACAGTACTTTGCATTTGCATGTTCTTTCCTAAAGAGGACACACCCTTTCGTACAAGCATGTATCTGCTCATACAGCATTTTTAGTGCATGAAGAAGTTTATGTGAATCGTAAATGCTCTTTGGCAAAATGTGACCCTCCGGAAGGAGGGTGCCAATAACTGTCAACATACCATCAAAGGCATATCGACTTAGGCTAAACTGGGACTTCAATGCCATTATGCGACCAATGACATCCAGTTGTGAAACCTTTGCTTGTCCATGAAGGGGTTTCTATGCCACATCTAACATGTCATAATACGCCTTTGTAGTTGCCTCTTGTTCCTCCTCCCTATCTCCCTCAGTGAACTGAGCTTCATGAAAGTCATCTAACATGTCTCCTATACCAGCATCAGCATCATAATACTCGACGCGTGGCCTCACTACCTCCTCTCTCATACATGGTTCTTCACCATGTAATGTCCACCAAGTATAGTCTGGCGTGAACCCATTCTTGCAAAGATGCCGCCCCATTACAACCTTTGTTTGTCGACGTCTGTTTGCGCATCTGCTGCAGGGACCCCAAGTTGAGCACGCTTCTTTCTCTGAGGGAAAGACAAGTTCCAAGAAAGCATCGGTCTTCTCAATCCATTCATCGATCATCGAACCCTGACTTGGGTGGCCCGTGTACATCCATGCCCGGTCATCCATCCTCTAACATATATACCAGCGAGTAATGTAACTAGCAATTGCATGTACATGGTGTTCCTACTATCTAATAGGTCAGTATAGGTCCTAATCCCACTCGTGGTTGCGTAGAGGACGTTAGTTTCCATGATATACTCCTATCTGAGATAAAATTTTGGCAGCACCTCCCCATTGCTCTCTAGATACACGTCCTAATACGGAGAGTGTGTATCTAGAGAACAACAGGGAGGTGACATCGAAACTCTATCTCGGATCAGAGTAGACCATGGAAACTAACCTCCTCTATACACAAACGGTTGCCCATGGAAACATGGACAATTCAAAATAGATATGGTTATAGATATGCAAAGAACTGCATATTTCCAACCATATCTCTTTCGAACGGGAGACGTCTAACTGGTTACATGATGCACAACCATGGTAAGCAAAGAGGGGTTATACCTTTGGTGGCGGGGGAGTCAGGCTAGAGGAGTCGTGGCGAGTCGGTGCAGTGGCGAGTCGATGAGTTCGCCTCTACTGCTTTCTCCACTTCCATCTGCAAAAGAAAAGAATAACGTCAAGTCAAAATTTCGGCAGAACCTCCCCTACACGGTGAGGTTTCTCAAACCTGCAATAAAACAACGGCACGATGGCCGGCAACCACATATATAGGTTCAATTCATGCTCGCGAGGAATCCATCCTTCGGCAACCACTACCACTACCCACTAAGACTAACACTAACACTACCACTATCCATGCTCGGTCGTATGTCCATACCTTGATAGTGGGGCCAAGGTTCGGCGGCGGACAACGGGCGAGGGACGGCGGCAATGGGCCGAAGGCGCTGCTTCTCTTCCTCCTCCTCCTCTTACTCTTCCTCTTTCTCCTTCTCTTCCTCCTCTCCTTCTCCTTCTCTTCCTCCCTCTTCCTCCTCTCCTCCTCTTGTCCCGGCAGCAAGGTGTCCCGATGGCGAGGGAGCCGGGCGGACGGCAGCCGGGGCGAGGCCCTCCTCTTCTCCCGACGGCGAGGGTCGAGCTCGGCGGCGGCCGGGGTCGACGGGGAAGGGCGCGGGGTGGGCGCTGGGGCGGTGTGTCGGGGCGGGTGGAGCGGGCGGCGCTGCCAGCGGCGAGCGAAGGCGCAAGGGTGGGCGGCGGCGCGCGGGCGGACGACGGCTCGCATGCGTGTATTCGTGTGTTTGTGCGATGGGTGCGTGTGGCTGAAAAAATGGCCAAGTGTGGGCCTGTATACACACACTTTTCCGAGTGCCCGCGATCTAGCACTCGGCAAAGTGCTAAGCACTCGACAAAATGGAGGCTTTGCCGGTAAAGCAGTTTTTTTAAAAAATGATTTTCCCTCCTCTTTTTGTTTCTTTTATGTCTTTCAATATACTTTTTGAAATGCACTTTCAAAATACCTTGTCAAATTTACTTAGAAATACATATTTTTTGCTTATATATAAAATTATTTGACTATTATTTCATGTAGTTATAACTCAAATTCAAATCTTAAATAAATAATAAATTGCCATTAAAAATTTAAAAATTATGAAACAGATTCAAAATTTTACCAAAACTTGACATGACACCATCTATGTTGTGTATTGACTGTACGAAAAGTTTTGAAGTCAAATTTTAATTTCACATTCGCTTTCAATTCAAATCATACCGGATCATCCTTCTAAGTGATATGAAACATTATCGGAGATGATTGTATTTATAAGACACATATGTGATAACTTATACGAAACCATCCCAAATTTTTATCACAGGTTCCAAGTATGATATCATGAGTGCTTCATCAATTTTATAATTTTTTAAGTCCATTTCTTATTTATAGATTTTTTATACAATTCTGACACACGTTTGAGATCATGTTTCGTGGACAAGATGTGGAGTTTTTGTTTTACTTTCCCACATATGAACTCAAATTAGGCTTAATAATATGGATAATATTTTTTTTTCAATCATTTTTTTCATTATTTGAACCACTTGCAGTTCAAATTTGGCTTGGGTCAAATAATTCACTTAATTGAAAAAAAAACTAACTAAATATAACAAACACATGGAGAAAACTGTCATACTTAAACATGTAGTTCTAGGGAGCAGTAGAAAACGTTTGGAGACCAAAATAAAAAAACAATAGACTTGCCAAGTGCCACAGAAGACACATGGCAAATTGTGGAGTTTGCCGAGTGCAATATGGAAAACACCCAACAAATTGTGGAGCTTGCCGAGTGGCTAACGGTGGCATTTGACAAACAACTGACGGCGTCGGCTCCCAACGCTCTCTGCCGAGAGTGATCTATGTCGTGTGTCTCACACTCCGCAAAAGAGGCATTTTTCCTAGTGCCCGACTTTGCCGAGAGCCCGACACTCGGCAAAGAGGATTGTGCCGAGTGTTGATGTTTGCCAAATGTCTAGCACTCGGCAAACAAGGTTGTTGCCGAGTGTTATAGTATGCCGAGTGTGGCACTCGGCAAAACTTCTCTTCGTCGAGTGCCCGACGGAAAGCATTCGGCAAACATTGGGGCACTCGGCAAAGAGGCACTCGGAAAGCACAGGGAGAGAAGGAGCATAAATAGAGGAGCCTCACCTATCAACAGTCATGGTGGAGACAACGGTGATCAAGTAGATGATGACCGTATAGAGGACCACAGCGTTGACGATGGTAGAAGACACTTGGCTCGGCAAGATGACGGTGGATGTACGCCAGTAGACTTGGCCACGGCTTGTGGGTAGGCAAGCTGGCTAGTTGGAGCGCAGGCACCTCGGCTTCTTGCAGGTCGCAACTGCCCGGCAAAAATGGGGATCGGAGCCTGACGGCGCACCACAAACATGGAACGAACATAGGACGAAGCTAAGCCATGATGTTACAGAGCACTAGAGACATACGGAGTATAGACGAGTTGTAAAACAGAGCAACACTCCGGTGATGCATGAACACCCCAACGACAGATCAGGCAACGACAAGTGAGTGAGTGACGGTGGTGGTGTGACGTTGGAGACCAACATATATTGTAGACTGAAGGCTAAAAATAAATCACTTCCTTAGGGATTCACAAACCTAGGAGTTTCCCCTTTGATAGATGTGATGTGTTTTGCTCAGGTTTGGTAGACTCCCAACATCTTCATCAACTAGGGTTCCACATTTATAACATCATCAAAGTCCATTAATAAATAAATACTTGAGCTTTTGAGATTTATTCAGTTATTGCACATGCGCTTTAAGGGCTAGTGGGAATCTGAAACATTTATTATTTATTTTCGGAATAAATTATTTTTGTGAATAAAATAATTCTAGAAAAGTCCAGAATTAATATTTAAGCCACAAAAAATATTTTAAAGGGTCCAAATATTCGGAGAAATTTCTCGGAGAAACTTTGAAACTTGATAAACCCAAAGAAAGTATTGGGAGCTCATGAAAAGATATTTTGGAGCATCTAAAAATTAGATTATGCTCATAGATAAATGAGAAAAGAGATTCGGAAAAAGGCGAAATAATTCCCACAAAGAATTTAGAGGTATGTTGATGAATGGTGAACTCAAATGTATGATTTAGAGTGTAAGAAAAAGGGTATTAGGAATCTCCAAAAGAAAGATCAAGATCAAGAGAAGGAATGTGAATAAAAAAAGATAGAGACAAGCCCAAGACCAATAAATGACTTACTAATCGCATTTTAAAAACTTTATACAATCACATGCACCAAAATAAGCAACAAACAACACCACAACAATCAAAGCCCGTCAAATTGATTAAGAAAAGTTTGGAAATTTATTTTTCCTATACTAAATTTGTGAAAACTCAAACTAATCCTAGAAAATTTTATATCAACAATGAAATCTTTATTTTATTTAGTGTTTTCTAAGCACAACCCAAAATCAGAAATTCTGGGGTGTGACACTTTCTCATTTTTTTCTCCTTCTTCACCGATATATAAAATTTATTAAGGGTTGCATAGATCTATGTATATATTTTATAAAAGCAAACCACACTAGTATAGATATCTCTCCATGCCAACTATCCACAATAGCATTCATTACAATGCAATTTACATCATCAACTAACATCCATTTATAACAGTTCATTCTTTCATATAAGCTATCTGTACTGATGAACCATATGTAAGCTAATAATTATAGGCCGTTCGATTTCTTCATCTTTGTCACTCATCTAGTCATTTGAAATATAGTTTATTACCAAGTAAGTATTCAAGTTCATAGATAAAATAGACTAAAAATGTAAAACCTAAATAGCAATCATATTATTCATATTGGACACGTGATATATGAATGTGTACGTTATTAATAATTAAACGATTTACCGCAGCAGGCATCTTAATGTACCCACCGCAGTAAATCAATTAACCGCAGGGGGGAAAGCGGCCCGCTGCGAGTAGGCCACGATTTACCGTGACCTGGCCACTGCAGTGGACCGCTTTGCCCATTGCGGGAAACCAAAGTGCCCGCTGCGTATAATGGTTTATGTACTAGTGGCTGCCGACTACAGAATTCAGTAAACCAAATGCTCAAATACATGCTAATAAAAAATTCGCAGAAGGGTTCAGTCAATTTCACAAACCTTTTCTCTTTTCCCCCTTCGTGTTGCTGCTGCATTTCAAATTTCCATTGCTTTAACTTTCCAGCAGCAGCAGTGCGCAAAGGCTAGCAGCGGCCAGCAGTATTTGCAGTCGTCGTCGACCGTCGGCACAGCAACAGGGCAGAAGGCGCGTAGCTGAACGGAAAACGCAGAAAGGCTCCCGTCCGACCAGTCGGACAGGAGCCGGCTGTCGACCCCTCCCCCAATTTCTAGTTGGGTTATCATTTTATCTGGCCCAATAGAAACGAAGTAGGAGCAAGCAGTCCTCTAGGAGCTAACTTCCCCGCACGGGCCACAGCGTCGGCATGAAGCGTTCTCGTGCCACCGTTGTTTTTTTTTCTTTTCCTTTTCTGCCTTTCTATTTCTTTTTTCCTTTCCTTTTCTTTTTTCTTTGCAATGTTTAATTCTTTTTATTCTTTTTATTTTATTTATTATTTGTTGTAGTATAATTAGTTAGTTTCTCGCCGATATTTTATTTTTGTTTGGTTTTAATTTTACTTTTCTTTTATTTTTTATTACTTATTTATTTACTCCATGAGGTGTCCGTACCTTTTAATCATTTTTATTTCCTCTATTTTTTTATTTTTCCATTATGTATTCTGTTGTTAGTCAATCTTTGTAACACCCGAAAATTTGAATTTTGAAAATAGATTGAATTTTATTTAATTTGAATTTTGTGCTCATGAGAATATAGTAGAATAAAAACTTTTTTGAATATTAAAATTATCCTAGGGTTAGAAACATTTTTTTTGTGCATTCATGCCATTGCATTGAGTTTTATTGTATTGTTTGGTTTTGTTCAAACCTGAAAAAGGAATTTTTAAAATGTTTTGAAAATGCTTTTGGAAAATAAAACAAAAGGAAAAGAAAAGAAATGGCAAAACCTTCTCCCTCTCCCTCTCTGGTTTCCGTCCTGCACTTCCCCAGGCCCAGCTCTTCTTTTTCCCAAGAGGCCCAACCGACCAGGCCTCTTCCCTCCTTCTCTTCCCACTCCCGCATGGGCCAGCATCACCGCTGTAACACCTTAAAATTTGAATAGAAAATAGTTTTGAATTTGAGTTTAATTTGGTTTAATTTCAAATCTTTTTGTGATGCATAGAATTAAATATATAAAACTAAAATTAAATCTCATGTTAGGGTTTCACATGGTTGTGCATTGCATGCCCTTGCATTCCTTGGTTGTGTGGCTTTGCAAAACTTTGGAAAAAGGAATTCAAAATTTACTTTGAAAATTAAAATTGGAAAAGTGTTTGAAAAAGAAAATAAAAAGAAAAAGAAAAAAACCTCACCTTTCTCTCCTTCTGGCCCGAGAAGCCGGCTCGGCCTGGTTCTCCCTCTCTCCCTCTTTCTCTCCAAGTGGGCCGGCATGCCCTGCGCCTCGGCCCAGCACCACACCGGCCTGCGGCCGCCTCCCTTTCTCTTCCTCTGACTGGGTGACCCCACCTGTCGGCGCTTTCTTTTCTCTCTCCCTTTCACTGACATCCCAGCCCCACCGGTCAGCTCTCCCTTCCTCCTCTCGTGTCCGAGCAGGACACCGCCCGACGCCGCGACGCGCCGCGCGCAACCGCCGACGCGGATTCCCCGCGTTCGTCTCCGTTCTGGTCTCCTCCCCATCCCCCTTTAAATAGCGGCGAACCCCTGCGCCGAATCCCTCATCCTCTCGCCTCGGTTCGCCCTCAAACGCAGCAGAGCAGAGCCGCCATCTCCGCGTTCCGCCGCCACGCTGTCGACGTTCCGTGCGATCCCGACCTCGGTGAGTTTCCCCGAACGGCGCATCACCTTCGCGGGCTTGCGGAACACGCCGTCTCCCTCTTCTCTCCCTCTCTTGTGCTCTGTGTCAGCCCGCCACCGTGCACCGATGTCGCGCCGTCGCGATTCGTCGAGGCCGGCTCTCCTCGGCCGTCCTCAGACCCACCTGAGCCTCGCAATCGCCTTACGCGAGGTTGGGACATCTTCCCCCTCC
The DNA here is from genome assembly GCA_022036555.1 of Microstegium vimineum. Taxonomy (NCBI): domain Eukaryota; kingdom Viridiplantae; phylum Streptophyta; class Magnoliopsida; order Poales; family Poaceae; genus Microstegium; species Microstegium vimineum. The sequence continues at coordinate 41,558,128 of CM039124.1, read as the reverse complement.
ATTCTCTTTCTCTCTTGTGCACTGGAAACCTTGCGCCGCCATTACAGAACGCCGCCGCCGCGGTTCACCGTCGCCGACGTCTCTCCGTCACTTTCCGAGCCCCGCCAGTGCCCCAGGCGTGCTCGCGACGTCATCCTCGATCTTCGGTGCTCTCGGACTTGAAAACGGAGCACCACAGCGCCCTATCGGCTTACGCCGGCGAGGAATTGTCTCGGCCGGCAGTGGAACTGTCGCGCGCCGCCAACTCCGGTCGCCGCGCCGCCGTCTTCTCTCTCTCTCTTTTCCCCGATCTAATCTGATCCGTCCACTTCTAATCCGACGGCTCAGGTTTCCCCGTACCCTTTCGCCCTGGTCTTTTTCTTAAAGAGACCCTGGGTTTTCGGATCTCTAAACCCGCAGTCCAAAGCGCCAGTCAGCTTTACGTTTTTCCATCGGGAAAACGTATTTCCTTTTCTGAGTCTGTTTAATTCAAAAATAAAAGGAATTTCCTATTTTCAGTTTTCCCTCTAATCTTTAAATAGCTATATTTTCTTTATTTCAAATCCAAATCGATCCGTTCGAGTTGCTTTAGATCCATAATTTTATGCTCTATCCAGTAGTATAGGTTTCACCTATGTTAATTACTTTTGAAAATCAGAGAAAATTACTTTGCTAAAGCTTTAATCTGCCCTCTTCAAAATCCCGTTTAATCTATAACTTCTCCGTTTTAGATCCGATTAGCGTGATTCTCGTGTCTTTGTGATCGTAGTAAAGTTTAGATCTGTTTTATAACCTTTTCAAAGTCTTTTTAGTGTTTATGGTGTAATGTTCTGATCATATCTTGTTTGCTTCGTGTATGATTGTTCGGATGATTGCGTGGTGATGTTGATCGGGTACAACCGGTGAGATCTTCGTTGACCAAGAGTTCTTTGCAGCAGATCAGGATCACCAAGAGCTTTGTGATCAAGGCAAGTTTAACATGGGATCATCCTTGTTACCTATTCACCATAATTCAATCTACTCATATTGCATGTGTCTAATTTGATTCCTATTAGATCTATACCATAGCTTTGTTATCCTTTACCTTGTCACCATGGGTTTATATGCATATGGGTAGCTTTGCTATGCTTTACAATAATGGATCTTGAGATGAATCTTGATTAATGATATATGCAACAATGAGATAAAACTGGCTTTTGTAGCAACATGGAATAGGACTCCACTGTAGGGCAAAAGCTGGGATTTCTAATACAACCACGAGTGCTATATGGCTCTGGCTTTAGTTAAGTATAAAGTTTGGACTAGCATGCTTGTGGTTCGTGAAAGGCACCTTTGCCGAGCTGGTTATGGGGTATAGCTTGTGTGGGGACCGCTGCGTGTGGTACCATCGGGGTGTCCCATATTTCCCTTTGCATTGGGTCCGTAGGGTCCGCTACATGTTCGAAAGAGCTTTTGAAAGACTTCATAATGTTCCCTGCCCACTCACCTCGGCAGTGTTATGGGACTAGCTATCCCGGGCAACAGGGTAACATGGCTTGTGGGTAAAGTGTATAACCTCTGCAGAGTGTAAATCTATCATGATAGCCGTGCTCACGGTCACGAGCGGCCTGGAAAATTCACAGTGTAGATGATCATGTTGTTTAATTATTAAGATGGTTTGTTCTACTCTTACCATGTGGTTATCAACTGGGTTTTGCATAATTAAAGCTAAGTGTTGGCAAAACTTGACCAAGTTAAAAGCAACCGCAGTACAGACAGTGTCAACCTTTTGAGCTTCATAACCCTATGTTACTCTTGCTGAGTACGTAAGTGCTCACTCTTGCTTTCTCAACCCCTTCAGATGGCTATGAAGACTACCGTGAGGAGTACTAGGCTAGTGGTCAACCAGTCGGCGTTCCCTGTGAAGTGGAGCTTCGTCGCGAGAGTTCTCTTTATATTCCGCTGTTATGTTATTTAAATATTATTCGTTATGTAATAAGCACTCAGTGATGGTACTATTTAAAGATTTGTCGGCTTATGTGTGTGATTGATCTCTGGGCACACATGAGTTATTCATATTCAATTTTATCCTTAAAATTGGGTGTGACAACCGCAGCCCAGCTGGCTACTTCGGCCCAGCACAGAGCGCCGCTCCCATCCTCATTCTCTCTGCAATCGACAGCTCGGGCCCACCTGTCATCTCCCTCCTCTTCCTCCCCCCATCCGACCGGGACTCTGTCCGTAACAGAGTCCGGCCCCGACTCAAACTCCGCCTCCGCCTTGGCGTCCGGGCCATGCCCGAGCCCCCTCTCTGCCCCTATATATAGCCTCGAACCTCGCGCACCCCTCCCGAACCCTAGCACAAGCTCCACCGCCTTTCCCAAGCCCTAGCAGCGCCGCCGCAGCCATTGCCGCCGCCAAAGCTCTATCGTCGCCTCGACGTCGCGGTAAACGCATTGCAGAGCCACATATCGAGTTCGCCAACTCGAAGCAATCCTTCCCCACCTCTTTTTCCCCTTGAACTTTTGCTCACCCGAGCCCGTTGTCGGTTTCAGTAGCTCCACCGCCACTGATCCTCATAGTCGGCCGCGTCCAACCACCTCTGACCGTTCCTGAAGCCCTGAGTAAGTCTACGATCCCCTCCTATCTGTCCCGGTACTCTCGGTTCTTCGATTGGTGGACCGTAGCTCCATTTTAGCATCGTCGGCGAGCTTCCCCGACGTCGGCCATGTCCGCCTCCATGTGTCCCTGCTCTGGTCACCGATGCAGCTGGGGAATCCCCTCTTCCTTCCCCCCGATCTAATCTAGATCATCCATCCATGATCCATCGGCCCTGATTCAATGATACCCCTTCGGGTGTCCCTTTTTCTAAAGAACGCCCGAGGTTTTCTAAACTCAACCCGCAGTCCAGAGGCGTACTTCCTCTTTACGCTTTCTCCTCGGGATGGCGTAGTTTCTACCGGAATTGTTTTATTTTGAAAATAAATGAAAAATACATATTTACATATTTGCCACCGAATTTGAAAACTCTATAACTCAATCGTTTTAAATCCGTTTTGACCCAAACAAGTTGCGTTAGCTTCGTAATTTCATGATCTATCTAATGGTAGAGTTTTCATCTATGTTAAAGTCTTTTGAAAAAGAGGGTTTGCATATGGGTAGCTTATGCTAGTGCTCATAAAGAATAACCATGATCTTGTTACTTGACTAATGATATATGCAATAACGATAAAAGATGACTTTTTAGCAACGTGGACTATAGGTGGAACATCAGGAACTCACACCTGTGTTCTCACTCATAGGGATATTTCTGTGAGAGATTACCTCGAGAAAACAGTACTACCATAAGCTAATGGGCTCTGGCTTGACTCAGTATTAGGCTTTTGCTAGTTTGTGGCAACTTACCCGAGAGGGCGCAAGAAGGGCTCTGAGAAAGTAGGGACTTGGCCTGCCGGAAGGTGCACTGCGGTGACTTCTGGGAGGAGAGTTCTTACGATCTCGTTAAAGGGAACTTGTAGCGGGTTCTTACCTATTAGTGGAATCTGTGAACAGTCTCGTAGTGAACCCTGCCGACCTACCTTGGAAGTGGGTTAAGAGGGTCGCGTCCTCGGGCGAAAGGGCAATTCATGACTTATGGGTAAAGATGTACACCTCTGCGTAGAGTTAAAAACTATTATAATAGCCGTGCTCACGGTTACGAGTGGCTTGGGCTCCTTACTGTGTGATGTCCTTATGTCATGGCTCATCAGTTGTTATTTGTTATTGATTATGTGACTTTCATATAAGCATTATATCTTGTTCACCTGATCATGTGGTTATTTGGGCTTATGTTGAACTTGATGCTACTCCTCTGCTAAAATTATGATTTATTAAAAGCTGATGCAGTTAAACCCGTGTCTATCCTTTTTGAGCCTCATGAACCCCATGTTATCTTGTTGAGTACGACATGTACTTACGCTTGCTTTATTTTCAATACTTGGATAAAAATCCCGGATGGGTACCAGTTTGCAAGAGTTGGAAGAGATAGGCTTGTGATCAACCAGTCAGTTGGTCCCTGTGGAGTTGGAGTCTTCACCCGAAGGTCGGAGTCGTCTTTCCGCTATTTGCTGTGCTAAGGTTATCCTTTGAACTTATATGTTATGTATTTGAGTATTGTCTTTTTATATCACCTTAATTTGTAGCTATATGTGAGATTTGACTTCCTGGGCTCACATATGGTGTATATCTGGTTTTGTTCTTAAAATCGGGTGTGACAAATTGGTATCAGAGCAATGCTGACTATAGGACGCAAGCCTAGATAGAACTGGTCATCATAGCAAGCTCTTAACCTTGTCTAGTTCTTTCTTTTCCTCTAACCTTGATATTTTCTTAAAATTATGCTCCCTCTTTCTCCATTCTTTTAAAATACCCTTGTCTCAAGTCTAAATCTTTGCTCTCTCTATCTCTTAGATGGATCATAACGAGAAGTCAGCGAGCCTCAGAGATCTAAAAGACCAAGCTATGTCATCCTTGCTCACGTATGACAAGGAAAAGCTATCAGCCATGCAGAATCAAGTACCTACAGAAACAACTCAACAACACTTACCTCCAGGACAGATCAATGTGCCAAGGTCCCATAGGGAACAGGCGCAAGGAAGTAAAATAAAGCGGAGCTATAGCAAAGGAAAGTTGTACCATGTGGATATGTCTACAATTCCTAGAGCAAAGAAGGTCGTGTATGGTTTGATTCGAGTAGGCTCAGCAAATGCCATGGTTCTATTTGATCCTAGGGCCACGCATTCGTTCATCTCTACCAAGTTGGTAAAGGAACAAAAGATAATGCCATTGCCAATGAAGAAACCCAAGATAGTTCAGTCCCCAATTGGAGAAATGACGGCAAACCATATATGTCCAAAGGTTAGACTTAATATAAGAGGTGTGGACTTTGCAAGGAATCTTATTGTTTTGAAGCTCTCAGATATTGATGTTATCCTCGGAATGGGATGGTTCTCCGCTTGTAAAGGGGTGATCAATGGTGCCCAGCATTTGGTACATCTAACAACACCGTCAGGAGAAATGATTGAATATGAGGGGATGCAACCTTTAACCAAGGAATATGAGGCTACCGCTTTTGAAAGTGGTAATAGTAAGAAGCATGAAGTTCTGAATCAATGCCAGTGTTGTAAGCATTATGGTGTTGTTTGTCTTCAAAACAAGCCTCATAAAGGGGAATTTAAGATGAATCTGAACTATGAAGCCAATGATGATAAGAAGAGGAAGGCTACCTCATATGAGTCACCATCAGAGAACAACCCACCCTTGAGTTCAACTCCTTTGCCACATCTAGTTTGGAATCCTAGTCAGATAGCTCCAAAGGGTAAAGATATAGAAGTTCCTCAAGCTAAATCTATTTTTGGTGAGGTATGCATAGATGGATGGACAATCACTTGTACGGAGTTCCAACCCCAAAGAGTCAAGCAAAATAAGAAGCAAGCCCAGAAGAGGAAGAACCTCCATAGCCCGCAAGATAACAACACACGAAGCAACAATTCCGAAAAGCGTGACATTATCAAAGATCTACCTTGAAATGTGTGTTATCGTTGCCGACAGGAGGGCCACCATGCATATTTTTGCCGACAGGAGAAGCAATCAAAGGACCATGGAAGCAATCAAGTCACTACAGGAATATCGTCAGCCGGTGTTAGCGTCACGCATCATGAAGGACGATCTTGATACCTATCACCTCGCTAGGAGTATATGTCCCTTCTGTAATAAAACACTAGTACCAAAGTCGAGTCAAGTCTGTGTGCCTTTTGAACCTTTGGTGTTTGATTGGTTTGTCTTAATGCCAATGCTTGAGTTGCATCTTTGTAATGAGTGCAATGATCTTGTGGGATTTCTCCACAACTTCATTTAGTTTATAGGCCTAAAGTTGTATATAGTTGGGTTCTCTTGTCTCCTGCCTACCCTATCCTCTCTCAATCTATCGTTATCATCTTATCTTCTGTTGTCTCTATCCTATCTTTTCTGGAGCGATCTGTCTTTATCATCTTACATCTTTATTTGTTGGAAGTCAAAAATCATGAAACAAATTCTGGAGAAAAGTAGACTTCCATATCTTTCTCTCACTGCAAGGACCACCTTCACAGCTGTTATGGTTTGGGAGCTACGAAATTCACAAGAAGACACAACTGTGCTGTTTGGAACCTGGAACAGTTTCGGTTGGTTGCTGGTTTAGACGACCTTAACTACACCATCTGGAAAAGTGTGTTATAAGGAAGCTGGAGATAATTTTATAACCTTTCCAACGGTTTAAAATTCAGCTTCATTGGATTAACAGAACTCTAGTGATGGTTGATTTACTAAGCTGTTGTTTTGCAACTAGTGCGGAAAATTATGGTTTAGTTGTTTCTGCCCCTACACACCAGTTCTCGGGAGTGTCAGAAGGACATGAAGATAGTAAGTTTCACTCAAAACAAGATGCAAGCTACCCTTTATATTCCCTTAGTCCAATCTTTCTTAAGGGGGGTAGCCAACTTGAAGGAGTTGCAATATGGAAGTTGCATACCGATGTCTAGTTTGAAAAGTTTTGCTTATCTTTATACTCTGGTTTTCTCTAGTTCTCATGTGGACATCACGTAAAGCTTCATTTAAGGAAACTATGAATGGACAATTTCTAATGCATACATATGTTCTAAACAGATGGATGTTACACGGGAAGACACTTCACAGGATGTAAAAAGGAATGTTCCCAACCTTGATCCTCCATCTATAGAACAAGCTTTGCTGACACAAACTCAACCGCTACAGTTTCTTGCCCAAACCTCCTTGCATCATACACCATCTATGGATAAACAAGGTGAAGTTATGAAAGGTCATCCACCAACTTTCTCTCATGACACTGACCCACTAGAAGCAGATGAATGGCTTAGAGCTATAGAGCAACATCTTGATATAGCTCAGTGTAATGACCACGAGAAAGTGCTTTATACTTTCGGTCAACTCCAAGGAACAGCGTTAGACTGGTGGGAATCAGAGTTTGGTCAACGGGATGTAAATCAGATTGATTGGAAAGAGTTCAAGGCTGCTTTTCGATCTTACCATGTTCCAGCTGGTTCGGTAGCAACCAAGAGTGAGGAGTTCCGCAACTTGAAGCAAGGTTCAATGTCAGTGTGTGAGTATAGTGATCGGTTCACAGAGTTGTCTCATTATGCCCCAAGAGAAGTGGATAGTGATGCTAAGAAGCAAAAATGCTTTATGAAAGGATTGAATGATAGTTTGCAACAACAACTGATGACCGTTGCGTATGATGATTTTCATGCAATGATGCACAGAGATATTGCAATTGAGAAGAAGCAACAAAAGAAGAGAAAGAAGAAGAGAAAGTGTGATCTTCAACGCCAGCTAAGAAACACCCATCCCCGTCTTGCTACACAAATAATATGTCAGTCACAGTCTATGAACCTACTAGGGAGTACAGATCACGATCAACAATCCAGTGATGAAGTACCACCCTCCAATCAATTCCAAAACCAACAACAACAGAAACCAGAATCGAGTGACCAAAAGAAGCATGATCAAAGAATAAAAGTGAAGGGAAAATACATTCAAGGAAGGTTGACCAAAATATTTACCACACGTGGAGCTAAGCAAGTTGTGTATGGATACATTCCAGTAAACTCATCTCTTGCCATAGTGTTGTTTGACCCCAAAGCTACACATTCGTTCATCTCTAGTGAGTATGTGCAAGATCGCAAGATGACAATGCTTCCAATAAGAAAACCAGTTACGGTTAATGTCTATGGAAGAGAAGAAAAGGCAACTCACATCTGCCCAAAAGTTAGTCTTCTGATAAAGGGAGAAAACTTCCAGGTAAACCTCGTTGTTTTGGAGACCATAAGACATGATGTTATCCTTGGAAGAGGATATTTCTCTGCTTGTAAAGGAGTTGTTAACTATGACCAACATTTAGTATTTCTAACGACACCGACGGGAAAAAGAATTGAGTATCAAGGGATGAAATTTGAATTTGTGGAAGGCGCGGATGACCTACTGGAAGGTGGGAATAGAGAGAATGGCAAAGTGGAATATTTTCAGTCCAATGAGTGTCAGAATCTTCAAAATGTCATATGAAGTTTACTTGTACTCTCTAGATCAGAGTTTGTTTCCAAGTCAACTGTGCTCTCTATATCTTGAAGATTAGTTGTGCTCCCATGTCAAAGTTTTCTTTCCGAGGCAGATGTAATCTTTGTTTCTCGACAGACATTTGTATCCTCTCGCTAATCTCTTCGAATCTCGAGGATGAGATTCATCTTAAGGGGGGTAGATTTGTAACACCCGAAAATTTGAATTTTGAAAATAGATTGAATTTTATTTAATTTGAATTCTGTGCTCATGAGAATATAGTAGAATAAAAACTTTTTTGAATATTAAAATTATCCTAGGGTTAGAAACATTTTTTTGTGCATTCATGCCATTGCATTGAGTTTTATTGTATTGTTTGGTTTTGTTCAAACCTGAAAAAGGAATTTTTAAAATGTTTTGAAAATGCTTTTGGAAAATAAAACAAAAGGAAAAGAAAAGAAATGGCAAAACCTTCTCCCTCTCCCTCTCTGGTTTCCGGCCTGCACTTCCCCAGGCCCAGCTCTTCTTTTTCCCAAGAGGCCCAGCCGACCAGGCCTCTTCCCTCCTTCTCTTCCCACTCCCGCATGGGCCAGCATCACCGCAGCCCAGCTGGCTACTTCGGCCCAGCACAGAGCGCCGCTCCCATCCTCATTCTCTCTGCGACCGACAGCTCGGGCCCACCTGTCATCTCCCTCCTCTTCCTCCCCCCATCCGACCGGGACTCTGTCCGTAACAGAGTCCGGCCCCGACTCAAACTCCGCCTCCGCCTTGGCGTCCGGGCCATGCCCGAGCCCCCTCTCTGCCCCTATATATAGCCTCGAACCTCGCGCACCCCTCCCGAACCCTAGCACAAGCTCCGCTGCCTTTCCCAAGCCCTAGCAGCGCCACCGCAGCCATTGCCACCGCCGAAGCTCTGTCGTCGCCTCGACGTCGCGGTAAACGCATTGCAGAGCCACATATCGAGTTCGCCAACTCGAAGCAATCCTTCCCCACCTCTTTTTCCCCTTGAACTTTTGCTCACCCGAGCCCGTTGTCGGTTTCAGTAGCTCCACCGCCGCTGATCCTCATAGTCGGCCGCGTCCAACCACCTCCGACCGTTCCTGAAGCCCTGAGTAAGTCTGCGATCCCCTCCTATCTGTCCCGGTACTCTCGGTTCTTCGATTGGTGGACCGTAGCTCCGTTTTAGCATCGCCGGCGAGCTTCCCCGACGCCGGCCATGTCCGCCTCCGTGTATCCCTGCTTCGGTCACCGATGCAGCTGGGGAATCCCCTCTTCCTTCCCCCCGATCTAATCTAGATCATCCATCCGTGATCCATCGGCCCTGATTCAATGATACCCCTTCAGGTGTCCCTTTTTCTAAAGAACCCCTGAGGTTTTCTAAACTCAACCCGCAGTCCAGAGGCGTACTTCCTCTTTACGCTTTCTCCTCGGGATGGCGTAGTTTCTACCGGAATTGTTTTATTTCAAAAATAAATGAAAAATACATATTTACATATTTGCCACCGAATTTGAAAACCCTATAACTCACTCGTTTTAAATCTGTTTTGACCCAAACAAGTTGCATTAGCTTCGTAATTTCATGATCTATCTAATGGTATAGTTTTCATCTATGTTAAAGTATTTTGAAAATAAATTTTAGATTAATCCTTTTTAATGAGTTAATCTTGTGTATGAAATCTTGTTTAATTTATAACCTCTACGTTCTAGATCCGTTTTGTTCCGTTCGAGTTGCGTTGGTTTCGTAACGATAATATCTATGTGTTAGTGACAGTAATAAATATGTTTTATTCTTTCAAGTAAAATGATAATTGGTTAATCTATAAGCAATGGTTTTCCAATTAAAACAAATTAGGGTTTCCACCTCGGCTTTTCATAAAATAATATATACCTAGTTTAATCTTGTTTTCCAAGAAAATAGAATGTGAATTAATTCAGTTTGGGTATTCCTCTAAAGTATCCAATACATGCTTTTTATATAGATAAAATAAATGAAGCCTAGTTTTCTTTTTAAAGCTAATCTTTCGGTAGCCGTTTCTTTTCCGCTATAGATCCGATTAGCATGTTTCTCACGTCTGTGTGATCGTAGAAAGACGTAGATTTCTTTTAAAACCTTTTTCATTGATTGGTGTATTGTTCTAAAATAGATCTATTGTATGTTATGCATGTTTGTTCAGCTGCTTGTGTGGTGTTTACTATCTTGTCCAATCGGTGAGTGTTACGTGGAGATCAAGAAGAAGCCATCAGAAGTTTGAGAATCAGTTGAAGAAAGGATCTAAGCGTTTAAGGCAAGTATAGCATGGGATCTTCCTTGTTGTCCTATTCACCTTAAATACTTAATTCATATGCATGTGTCTACCTTGTTACCCGTAAGGATTACCTAGATTTGATATCCTGTACTTTGTCACCTTTGAGGGTTTGCATATGGGTAGCTTATGCTAGTGCTCATAAAGAATAACCATGATCTTGTAACTTGACTAATGATATATGCAATAACGATAAAAGATGACTTTTTAGCAACGTGGACTATAGGTGGAACATCAGGAACTCACACCTGTGTTCTCACTCATAGGGATATTTCTGTGAGAGATTACCTCAAGAAAACAGTACTACCATAAGCTAATGGGCTCTGGCTTGACTCAGTATTAGGCTTTTGCTAGTTTGTGGCAACTTACCCGAGAGGGCGCAAGAAGGGCTCTGAGAAAGTAGGGACTTGGCCTACCGGAAGGTGCACTGCGGTGACTTCTGGGAGGAGAGTTCTTACGATCTCGTTAAAGGGAACTTGTAGCGGGTTCTTACCTATTAGTGGAATCTGTGAACGGTCTCGTAGTGAACCCTGCCGACCTACCTTGGAAGTGGGTTAAGAGGGTCGCGTCCTCGGGCGAAAGGGCAATTCACGACTTATGGGTAAAGATGTACACCTCTGCGTAGAGTTAAAAACTATTATAATAGTCGTGCTCACGGTTACGAGTGGCTTGGGCTCCTTACTGTGTGATGTCCTTATGTCATGGCTCATCAGTTGTTATTTGTTATTGATTATGTGACTTTCATATAAGCATTATATCTTGTTCACCTGATCATGTGGTTATTTGGGCTTATGTTGAACTTGATGCTACTCCTCTGCTAAAATTATGATTTATTAAAAGCTGATGCAGTTAAACCCGTGTCTATCCTTTTTGAGCCTCATGAACCCCATGTTATCTTGTTGAGTACGACATGTACTTACGCTTGCTTTATTTTCAATACTTGGATAAAAATCCCGGATGGGTACCAGTTTGCAAGAGTTGGAAGAGATAGACTTGTGATCAACCAGTCAGTTGGTCCCTGTGAAGTTGGAGTCTTCACCCGAAGGTCGGAGTCGTCTTTCCGCTATTTGCTGTGCTAAGGTTATCCTTTGACCTTATATGTTATGTATTTAAGTATTGTCTTTTGATATCACCTTAATTTGTAGCTATATGTGAGATTTGACTTTCTGGGCTCACATATGGTGTATATCTGGTTTTGTTCTTAAAACCGGGTGTGACAATCTTTGATACACCTCTTCATATGAGCCAATGGGATTCTTTTTCTATCTAGGATGTTGTTGACCTGAGCAACTAAATTGAATAGGTTGTTATGTTATCATCAGGTCAAACATCTAGATCTAATTGCAGAACTGCTATTGAGCTATGAGCAAAGCAACACACTCAGCTGACTGTGGAGCCCACACATGTTATTTATTTTTCTTTTTTTCTTTTTCTTTGGGTTTCCTATGGTTTGTTATTATTTTCTATCTTATTTCTTTATATTTTTATAAATTATTTTTTCTATTATTCCTCTTTTTCTTTTCTTTTATTTTTATTATCTCCATTTTTTGTCTATTTTTCATTTTCATATTTTCACATTATTATTTTTAGTACTTATGAGATATCTTTTTTGTGAATAGTACTTATGAGATACCAGTATACCACCTCGTGATGTTATATGTGATTTATATTATGGTCTTTTTATATGTGGTTCCTTCCACTTATTACATTTGATTATTGTTTCCTCTATATTTCATTCTTGCTCTCGTATTTTGATTTGTTTCCACCGTTATATGGCTTTTTTCTTGTTCTTTTTCAATTAAGTATCTTTTTTCATATTCTATAAGATGTCCCATGGTATGTTTTTTGTTTAGAATAGTATTCTTGTGATGTGCAATTTTTCTTATCATATTTAAATGATCTGATAAATTTAATAGCAAAAATATCTTTTATATAACACAAAATATCTTATGATGTAGTGGTAGGAGATTAACATTCTTAAGCCAAAGATCGTGTGTCCATTTTTTTTCTTATTTTCTATTTCCATCATTCGGCACGTGAAGAGGCGCCAATGCATAGGCTTGTTGTTTGTAAGCAATTGCTTTGAACCCGTACTCGTGCTTCGATCCACACGACACTAGTGACAAAGTCATGTATTCTGTTTTTTTTCTTTCCGTCAACTCTGTCTCTTTTTTTGTGTGTTCAGCGGAACAACGGACCGGTAGGAAGCGACGTGGGCCTCTGAGACTTTTCACCTTCTATACGTAGTGTACAGAGCCCAAATAACAGGCCTAGCTAGGTGCGGTAAGCTAGACTCGAAGGAAAATAAGGCTTCGACAGTTGGACCTTCCTCGCGCTGTTGCCGCCGGCGATGGCTGAGGGAGCGGGTAGTCTCTCCGGCAGTGAGGTCTGGCGGCCACCAGGCCTCGCCAGATTGGTGGATCCGCCACTCGGCCCCGCGATGAGCCGACTTGCATGTGTTGTGCACGCTCGGATACCTGATCCCGGACAAAGAGATCTCTCGAGTCGATCTCGATGGAGCAGCAGGACCTGGCAGCAGCGGTGCCAACAGCAGCCGCAATAATAACGGCGATCCCCGACGACGTCCTCGCCGACGTGTTCCGCCGCGTGGTGATGGTCACATGGAATGGGAATGGATACTGAGACATCGAAGTGCTTTTGGGCTAGCCCTGCCGAGCTCGCCACGATCGTCCTGGACCTTACACAATGCTATCCGAGCTGAAGCACGCAACGCCGACGCACAAGAATGGGATTCTGATGATGATGGTGAAACTAGGACTGATCTCCAAGAGCTACAGAGAGGTTGTCTTCATGAAGTCACGGTCGACCAGATTGGTGGATCCGCTAGGTACCGACAAGAGGCCCAATTCCTCCCAAAAGTTCGGAGGTTCATGCGCTCATGGCCCACTTATAAGACAAGAGGCTCAATTCCTTCTAAAAACCCGGACTGGTGGGAGAGGGATGCTCTCCCTTATAAGGTGGTCATGACCCCCTAGCCTTGGCAAGGTGGTACTAAACCTGAGGTTCCTAACATCCCATGTCACCGACAACTACCAAGAGTCGGAACCTGAACCTGCCACTGAAGTACCTGAGGAGGCCAACTCTGATGTTGAGCGGGCAACAAGGCAGAGTACGCCGCCTGAAGCCAAAAGGAGGACAAAGAAGCCCAACAGGAGGTTCGCTGGGTCAGAATGGATTTAATGTCATATAGGTCCATGTAAACGGGCAGGCGGTACAACCTTGTAAGGAGAGGCGAGGGGAGAGGAAACCCCTGAGTTTGATCTTGTAACAGAACCCGACCAGAGGTCTGGGCGACGGCGGTGCCTGGCTCGTTGCCGGCGACCGAAAGTTCTAAGATACTACTCCACTTCCACTACCTCGCTGATTTCGGTGACAAACTGGTATCAGATCCATCATCCTGGCGTATCATCCTTACTGCACCAGGCGTCAGATGGCCATGGCTTCGCCCGAGGAGCAATTTGGTCAGATCCTGGCGTTGTTGTCCCAGAACTCCAAGGGGATAGCAGATCTCAAGTAGTCCATGGAGCAAGTGACCGTTGCGAAGGAGGAGTTCGAGAAGTGGAAGCCGGATGTCAACAACCGCGTAGCAGATCTGGAGCACGCGGTGAATTACCTAGGCGAGCGCATGGAGGAGATATTCGGGGGTCAATCCAAGCGTGCAAACCTCGATGACGAGGCTCCCATACCGCATCCTGAACCAGATCCCAAGCTGAGTTCAGAGAAGAAGGCGGCGGACCCTGCTCATCTGGGGTCGACCTCTAAGGAGGCGTCGTCTGGGCAAATTGGCCACCACTACGAAAATCAGCACCGGGGCGCCGGATTTGGGATGGTTTACACCACTCCCGATCCGCCTCCGGTCACAGGTGCGGGAACTCATCATCTGAACTCTCAGTTTCCCTTTAAGCACGATGATTGTTTGCACCGTGACCCTAGGCCCCCTGTTAGCCTTCCTCCAGGGGCTTTGCCTAACTAGGAGTTTCCTAAGTTCGATGGTTCTAATCCTAAGCTGTGGGTAAAAGGGGCTGAGACTTACTTTGATGTTTTCACCATAGAACCTCGTATGTGGGTTAAGATTGCTTCTATGAATTTGTCGGGGTCAGCTACTCTTTGGTTCCACACCATGAACAACCCTTTAGATTCCATGACCTGGGATGATCTAGTAGCGTCAGCCTGCCTTCGTTTTGATAAGGATGAAAATAATCACTTAATTAGATCCTTTTACCACATTAGACAAAGAGGGTCAGTCACCGAGTACATAGAGCAATTTAGTGATATCCTTCATCACCTTCTAGCTCATGAACCCAATCTAACCTCCACCATGATTACAACCCGTTTTGTTGATGGTTTAAGGAGAGAAATTCGCTCAGTTGTTATGGTTCACAGACCACAATGCTTGGATACTGCTAGTTCCTTGGCCATTTTGCAGGAAGAGGCTCTGCTGGATTCATCTAGTAGAGAATTCAAGAGAGGAGAGTACCAGAATCATTTCAGAAGGTACTCTGCTGACAACCACAAGACTACGACAACAACAAGTTGCCTTATCAAGGGGCCAGAGGTGGTCCAGGGAACTCTGATGAGAAAAGAACAAATGAATTGGCTAGAACTAAGACTCCAGAGGACAAACTGTCAGCACTCAAGGCATTCAGAAGGTCCAAGGGGTTGTGTTTCAAGTGCGGGGAGAAGTGGAACCCTACTCACAAATGCCCCACTGTTGTTTCACTTCATGCTCTAGAAGAAGTATGGCAGTTGTTGGGAGATTCTGAAGACACATCTTGTACAACAACAGAAGAAGAAGATGAAGACTCTGGAGATGACCTCATGGCAACCTCCTTGTAGGCCGTGAATGGCATTGAAGGGACCAAGATGTTGACACAAAAAGCGTCAGGATCTGCGAACACCTCGGGCTTATACCCGAAATTCGATATCCGGAGGCATGCCAGTCGATTTGACCAATTAATCGACAAGGACGATAACTAGAACAAGATCCAATCCAGACAACGGCGATGCGCCCGGATGCTGGGATTGAGGCTTGATCAGGATAACTAGAGCAGAGCTGAACGAGGCAACAACGATGCGCCCGGATGCCAAGGCTCAGAGGTACTCCCACGCGGAACTTGCAAGGGTTTGACGGAGATCAAGGTGATGCAGCGCGTCGTAGCTTGAAGAACTCGTTGATAAGCTAAAACTAATGCAAAAGGGTAAATTGCGATAAAAAGTAGAATAAGAGTAAAATTAGTTTGTTTGATATTGGATTGATTGTCATACACGTAGCCCTCGGGCACATATTTATACTCCCGCATGGAGAGTTGTACAAAGACACAACACGTATCCTTCCTAAAACAAACTCCTAACTTTAAGGAAACTGACTCACGCAGGAGTCGGATCTAAAACAATAATATTTATTTTCCTAAACAAACACACCTATTTTAAAGGAAAATAAATGACTCATGCAAGAGCCGGACTCAAACTACCATAATAATAATACTGGTACAAAACACCAGTTTCCTTATACTTCTCCTCGATGGAAACTTTCCATCGGCAGATCCCTCCAATCCATGACTTCCTTCTTTGGCCACCTGTAGTCTTCTGCTGACACCAAGCACTAAGTCACCCTGTACTCATCGGCACCCCATGCCCATCGGCATTGGCAACACTTCCCAATCGGCAACCTTGCACTGATAACTGTCCACCAATCAGCCCCTATCAGCAATCGGTAACCACTCTTCATCGGCAATCAGCAATGTCTCCTCATCGGCAATCGGCAATGCCTCTTCATCGGCAATCGGCAATATCTCTTTGTCGGCAATCGGCATCAGCAACTTTATAGCTTAAACTATCCGACTTCACCAATTAACCTTTGTCAACAAGGACCGTCCAGCCTCCATCGGCAGCACACTTAGTCTTCCCGCAGCATACTCCCATCGGCAATATTGGCTCAAGATTTTCCGATGCCGATGGAGAACAGCCGCCGACCAGTCAAGCCTTAGCCCATTTGACACGTGCTGAAAAACGGTGTCAACACATGCCCCCCAGTTTCGGAGCGTACAGTACTTTACGTGCCGAAATTCTCTCCACTGTAGCCATTGCTGTAGCCGTTACCTTCGAGATAAATGCACAACTTCCTCGATCCCCGCGTGTGGAACCGCAATTTAATAATAAAATCCCTCGATTGTAGCACAAACAGTTGTAGACCACCTCGATCACCGCGCGTATCTACCGCGGGCCTCTCCACATTCCTACACAGTGTGAACCGGAACCCCAAAATGCCCCTGAGTAAGCTTATAAAAGTTACCGGGATCCACACTACTTTTTACCCCGAGTCCATTTTCACTTTCACACTCCCTGCCTTCGTCTTCAACCTCCGGCGCCTCCGAAGAACACGAACTCGAGCAACAGTCCTTCTCCGCAATCTAAGGACGAACCGCAAGCACTCCCTCGACTCCAATGGCGATCTAAGTCGACATCCCCAAGGTGAGACCTATTTTCTTCCTAATCCAACCTTCTGCTAGTTCTTTTCTCGCACAAATCTGGATTTATCCCCGTTCCTTTTCTGATTTTTTTTTCTTCTTTCCTTCGAAACCTAGGAACTGTACAACAAGGTAGTGATCCCGCTTGCTGGTTCCAACTTTAGCTGCTTAGGCCCCATGGGCAATCCGGATCCCACCTTCATAATCAACGCAGAAACCAACCGAATCCCCTTTAGATCCGAATGCTTCGGTATAGGACTGTGGAAGGATGCTTTCCGGTCATGGCCCAAGCCTACTAAGGGTGGAAGAACTGGTACTTCAGAGTAGCGAGGGCGCAGCAAGTATACTGGCAAGAGCACAACTTGGACCAGTGCATTAGGCTCTCCATTGCCGATATGGAGAAGAATGAGAATATGCTGATAGCTGCCTCATACTTCTGGTCCGATAGCATGAATGCCTTCCTATTTAGGCATGGACCAGCCACCCCAACCCTTGCCGATGTCCACATGTTGACCGGCTTGGACGTCACCTCTGCCGATACCTTCACCCTTTTCAACAGAAAAGCTGAGTACAAGGTGAACACCCGGAACATTGGCGGTTGGACGGGTTACATCAATGAGTACCAGAAAACCGGATCGGTAAACCAACGGGAGCACACCACTTTCCTGAACATGTGGTTGGAGAAGTTCATCTTCTGCGGCAAAACCATCGGGCCGACCACCATGCATCTCCCTGCAGCCGAGTTACTTGCCGATGGGACAAGACTTCCCCTGGACAGATACCTTCTTGGAGTAGTATTCCGTCTGCTACATCAAGTATCCCAGAAGCTACTGCTAGGCGAACCCATCGGCAATCTTGGGGGACCCTGGTGGTTTGTTAACATGTGGCTGAATGCACATATGCACAAGGCCCTTCATTTTGATCTACTCGCCCAACAATTCCCGAGGGATACATCGGAAGACTATCAGTATCGGGATGATGAATCGGCAACTCGCCCTCCACTCAACTTTGGAGAGGCCATTATAGTGCTGCCAGGGACTGATGCCGATACAAAGCAGCTTGGCGCCCTTTTCCAGAAGTTTTATAATGGACTCTCCTCCACGGAACGGGTCTGGTGGCCATATATCGATGAACACAATCAGTTCCCGCACTGTTCAACCTTACCGATGGGAATGTGCCTGGGAACCGAGCAATCATGAAGGCCAGCATCACTCCCCGAGCTATTCCAGTGAATATTTTCGGATCTGGGAAGAATGCCCCTCCATCTTATGAGTTCTACTATCCGTCGGCAGCGGCGAGACAACTAGCATTTGGCCAACTGCCGATTAAACTCTGCTACTCCAAAGTAGTGAAGCCAAGGCAGACAATCTCCAGCACTCTAGACTGGAACAAGGTCGTCAATCTCCCTGCCGATGCCGATGTATCAGATATTGACTTGTCTTCCTGGTCACCAACCTCCTTCATCACAAATGAGTACAAGTCTTGGTGGCAAGAATGGAGGTGTCAACTGTTCGCCAAGTCATCGCATTATTATCAGCACATGATTGACGCCGATCACATCGTCCCTGATGACGCAGTAAGTCCTTTATCCCGATGCGTTATTACTTTGCTTCTATCATCGGTAATTTATCCTTTTTTGCACTTGACAGGCCGATGATCCGATCCCCACAACGAGCAACAGTGGCAGGCCCTTTAATCTTTGGATAATGGGTCCCATATCGATCATCGGCAACAAAGCTCCCTCACTAGCCGCCTTCACGCCTCAACAGGTACCTACACCGATACCTACAAAAGCCAAGGCTACATCGGCCGCTGCTGCTGCCTTGACGCGAGTTCATGCAATAAACTCATCTTTACTCGTACCGATTACATACTGTTTTATCGGCAACATTCTATTTTGTATAACCTGTTTTGTATTCAGGTACTGTGGTCATCGGCAGCCGCTTCCAGCAGACAAGCACCTCTAAGCTCGGTTGTCGATGCCCCCCAGTCTTCGTCAAAGCGGGTCGGATCCCCTGCTACTGCGCCAAGGAAAAAGAGGCGCCTGAGGCTGGCTTCTCCTTCGCCATCGGCTCAAGCTGCACCACCAACTGTCGGCTCGCCATCGGTAGAAACTCCGTCGGCTCCAGTTGCACCAACCGCCGGCGTATTATCGGCAGAACCTCCATCGGCTCCTGTGCCTGATCAACCGATGGACGACGTCCCAGATCAGGAAGCAATTCCACCTGCTACAACAGCGGAGGCAGCATCGCCATCGGCACCATCGGCCGGACTCCCCGATGAAGAGACAACTCCATCCGCCGTAGTAGCGGAGGCAACATCGGCATCGGCACCGTTGGCCGAAGTTCCCGATGAGAGAGCGGCGGCGCCGCCACAAGAACCGGCTACCACATCGGAAGCGACGCTGGCAATAACACCATCAGCACCAGCGGCGTCGGCTGCTTCTCCAGCAGAGGCCCAGTCATCGGCATCTGTTGCCGATGCCCAGGATGAAGTTGGACCATCCAGTATGCCAAGTCCTAGGCAAGAGATCCGCTTCAAGACAGTAAGTCAATCACCCTAAGCTCATAGTATAATCTTACGATCGGCATATTTTAACTTCTCTGTTTTCAGGCCCAAGACTCCCCGGACAGTCTCTTCTCCTTCAGTCTCAACCCCCAAGATGAAGATGAACGCCAAGGCCCCATTCAAATGGACAGTCTGTTCTCCTTCGCAGTCGACATCCCTGATGACAATGAGGAGGAAGAGAGCTCTGTCCCAGCTTTATCGGCAGAGACCAAGTCCAAGCTTGAAGAATTGCTCTCTTTACTGCTACAAGATACGTCCCAACTCATCCAGGACTCATCGGCAACAAGGATCGCTTTCAAGGATATCCAAGGCCATCTCCCTGCCGATATGGCAGAAATCCTTCTCCAGGCAACCTTCCTCGACATCAAACAAATCCAGTACCAGAAGCTTTCCCGTCGCATTGCCGATAGGGCCGCCCAATCCAAGAGCGAGGAAGAGAAGCTCAAGTTCAAAAACATTGCCGATGAAAAGCACAAGGGCATCGGCCAAGCAGAAGTCTCCATCACCAACCTCGATCAAGAAGTCATTCAGCTATCGGCAAAGAAAGAAGAACTATTAGCTGAGTTTGCAAAAGGTTGAGGAGGCTTTGACTGCAGCCAACCAGAAGAAAGCCAAACTGTTCGACACCATCAGGGTCCTGCGGCAAGAAAGGGACCAGAATGCCCGACAAGCCATCTTGTGGAAGAAAAAGATCAAACCGGTTGAGGGTTCTGCCGATGCCGACGCTAAGGAGATGGACGAAATAGAGCAAATTCGCCTGCGTGCGATATCAGCCATCCACTCCTTGCTGTAATTTATTTGTTGTATCGGCAAAAATGTAACTTTGACACTTGATTTTGGCCCTTTTAATATAATGTCAGTACGTTTTACCGATGCTTTTATAATTTTTCTTTCATCGGCATTCAACTGAGCACTATGCATCCACCCATATGCTAGGGTAGTACCTCTTTAAGTATTTGCCGTTGATCGCTCTAGAGAACGCAACTCCTCCGAGAGTTTCCAAAATGTAAGCGTTACCAGGAGCAGACTGTTTCACCCGATAAGGACCCTCCCAATTCGGAGACCACTTTCCAAATTTAGAGCTCTTGGTCCTGATCGGTAAAATCAACTTCCATACTAGATCGCCATCGGCAAACTCCTTTGCCTTTACCTTCTTGTCATACCATCTGGCAACCCTCTTTTTATTCTCTTCAATGCTAATCAATGCCTTCAACCGATGACCTACCAAATCTTCTAACTCATCTTTCATCAGAGTAGCATAATCATCGGTCGCCAGTTGATCCTGAAAAGATAATCGCCTAGAACCAGTTTTAATTTCCCAAGGCAGGACAGCATCGTGTCCATAGACCAACTGATACGGCGAGACCTTGGTTGCACCATGACAAGCCATCTGATATGACCATAAGGCTTTGTTTAGCACCACATGCCACCTTCTAGGGTT
Organism: Microstegium vimineum; assembly: GCA_022036555.1. NCBI lineage: Eukaryota > Viridiplantae > Streptophyta > Magnoliopsida > Poales > Poaceae > Microstegium > Microstegium vimineum. Next base: position 41,537,267 of record CM039124.1, on the reverse strand, counting down.
CTCTTCAATCTTGCGCTTAATAAGCTTAATAACCCCTTTATTAGTAGCTTCAGCCTGACCATTAGCTTGAGCATAATAAGGAGAAGAGTTTAACACTTTGAACCCCATACTAGCAGCAAATTCATCAAACTCTCCCGATGTGAACATAGTTCCTTGATCGGTAGTAATAGTCTGAGGGATGCCGAATCGGTAAATAATGTGTTCTTTAACGAAATCCACCATGTTTGCCGATGTCACTTTCTCCAAAGGGACTGCCTCAACCCACTTAGTGAAATAATCGGTAGCAACAAGTATAAACTTATGCCCCTTACTTGATGGCGGATAAATTTGGCCGATGAGATCGATAGCCCATCCTCTGAACGGCCAAGGTTTGATTATAGGATTCATTGCCGATGCAGGTGCCCTTTGCACATTACCAAACTTCTGACAGTCCTGGCATCCCTTGAAATAGTTGAAGCAATCCTCAAGGATTGTCGGCCAATAATATCCATTCCGCCTAATCATCCACTTCATCTTGAATGCCGATTGATGCGCTCCACAAACACCCTCATGGATTTCACCCATCAACTCCTTTGATTCCTCTTTGTCGAGGCATCTAAGTAAAACTCCGTCGATCGTCCGATAATACAATTCATCGTTGAGGAGCACATATTTAGTAGCTTGGAACCTTAGACGCCTCTCAACCTTTTAGATGGATTCCTTAAGTAATCAACAATCTCCTTTTTCCAGTCATCGGCAACGGTTACCGATGTCAAGATTTCTTGAATCGGCTGATATCCTGAGGCATTCTGTGCTAGCCGATTGACCTCTTCATTATGCAACCTAGGAATATGCTCAAGGCGATATTCTTTGAATTCTCTTAACAACTGCAAACACCGTTCATGGGCTGCAATCAAAACTTCACTTCGGCATTCATATGTCCCGATCAATTGATTAATCACCAACATGGAATCACCGAAGATTTCAACAGCATCGGCACACACTTCCCTGAGTAATTCTAACCCCTTAAGTAAAGCTTGGTACTCAGCCCGATTGTTTGTTGAAGTAGCAACAATCGGCAACGAGATTTCATACTTCTGTCCTCGGGGTGAAATCAAGAGAATACCGATACCTGCTCCATCCTTGCATGTAGACCCATCAAAAAATAAAGTCCAAGGAGCAATCTCAACAAAGCTCACCATATTACAATGCTGAGTAACAAAATCGGCCATTACCTGACCCTTAACAGCCTTAGCCGATTCATACCTTAGGTCAAACTCTGACAGTGCCAAAATCCACTTACCGATCCGTCCACTCAGAATCGGCATTGACAACATGTACTTGATCACATCATCTTTGCAGATAACAGTGCATTCAGCCGACAGTAAATAATGCCTTAATTTAATGCAAGAGAAATATAAACATGAGCACAATCTCTCTATGGCCGAATACCTGGTTTCAACATCCACCAACCTTCTGCTCAGGTAATATATTACACGTTCCTTCCCTTCAAACTCTTGAATTAAGGCTGATCCGATAACACCGTCATCGGCAGACAAATATAACATGAAAGGCTTCCCGTCTTGAGGTGGAACCAAGACTGGAGGATTTACCAAGTATTTCTTAATCTCCTCTAAGGCTGACTGCTGCTCTTCTTTCCATGTAAACTCTTGATCGGCTTTCAACTTTAACAGGGGGCTAAAGGATTTAATCTTACCAGATAGATTAGATATAAACCTTCTGATGAAATTAATCTTACCGATCAAGGACTGCAACTCAGTCTTGTTCGTAGGAGCAACTACCTTGTTAATTGCATCAATAGACTTTCTACCGATTTCAATGCCTCTCTGATGCACCATGAAACCCATAAACTGCCCTGCCGATACGCCAAATGCACACTTGTTAGGATTCATCTTTAACCCATGCTCCCTTGTGCACTCCAATATTTTCCGCAAATCGGCAAAATGCTTCTTGAAGCCTCCAGACTTAACTACCACGTCATCAATGTAGATTTCAACTATTGTGCCGATATACTTATAGAAGATAAAATTCATTGCTCTCTGATAAGTAGCACCGGCATTCTTCAAGCCAAAAGTCATGACTACCCATTCAAATAAGCCAACGTGACCTGGACATCGGAAAGCAGTCTTGGATATGTCTTCTTCAGCCATGAATATTTGATTATACCCAGCATTACCATCCATGAAACTAATAATTTGATGTCCAGCAGCAGCATCGATCAGCAGATCGGCAACGGGCATCGGGTAGCCATCCATCGGCGTAGCCTTGTTAAGATTCCTGAAATCAATGCAAACACGAAGTTTTCCATTCTTTTTATACACAGGAACCACATTAGAAATCCAATCGGCATATCGGCATTGCCGAATAAATCCAGCTTCGATTAACTTTGTAATCTCAGCCTTGATGTCGGGTAAAATAGTAGGATTGCATCGGCGCGCAGGTTGTCGATGTGGCTGGAAACTAGACTTGATGGGTAACCGATGTTCAACTATTGATCGATCTAAACCAGGCATCTCTGTATAATCCCAAGCAAAACAATCTTTATTCTCTTTCAATAAATCGGTTAACTGTTGCTTACATTAGGAATCTAACTTAGCACTAATAAAAGTAGGCCTAGGTTTACTACCATCGCCGATGTCAATTTCAAGCAAGTCATCGGCAGACGTAAAGCCCTGCCCCAGCTTTCCATCGTCAGCGAACCGATCCATTAAAACTCTTCTTCAGGACCGACTGCTTGGATCGGCTTGATGCGGTAATCGGCAACTTTAAGGAACTCTTGTCCCAGGTTTCGCCAGATATGCACCTGGTCTGCTCGTACGTTTCCGATTCTGCCAATGCGACAGTAGATGGGGCTTCACTTCGGACAACTTCAATTATGTCCCCGATCCACTGTACAAGACTTTGATGCATAGTAGAAGGGATACAACAATTGGCATGGATCCAATCCCTTCCGAGGAGCAAGTTGTAAGTGCCTTTGCCACTGATCACAAAGAACGTTGTCGGCAAAGTTTTGCTGCCGATGGTTAAGTCAACACATATGGCTCCCATAGCGGTCGACACATTGCCTTCAAAGTCCTTGAGCTTCATGTCAGTCTTGACTAAATCCTGGTCGCCTTTCCCAAGCTTTCTGAACACGACATATGACATTATATTGATTGACGCGCCGCCATCTACTAGCATCTTCGTCATCGGCTGCCCATCCACTTTGCCCTTAACGAACAGAGCTCTCAGATGCTGCCTCTCATCATCGGCAGGCTTTTCAAAGACATCCATCATCGGATCCAGTACCAATTGTGCCATATCGGCAGTCTCTTCATCATCAATGACGGGTGTCATGAACTCCATCGGCAACATGACGACCATATTGATATCTGCCGATGGATCCCTGTTCTTGCGCTTTGGCCTCCACTGCTTCTCCCTTGATGGTCCTTCATCACACAGGTCATCACGGCGCTGGTGCTGAATCCTTCTTTTCTGGGTCTTGGTCAGGCCCTTGGGGCACCACTGAGGAAGCTTAGTCTTCCAGATGGGCTGGTGTTGCCTTCCACTACCTGCATCGGCACTTCTCCCAATGTTGGGATCTCTGGAGAATATTTCCTCGTCAGGCACTCTTGCATTGGCCATCCCCTCTAGATCCCCTTGATCAACACGTTTGCCAAGCCTGTCATGGGCACTGAGTTTGCCCCCCAGTCGGTCATGTGCCGATCTGTTCTCCCTGAGCGGCCTGGCGTACCTGGGCGCCTGATCATCAAAACAATGTCTCTTACCTGATCGATCGGCAGTGTAATACCCGTTGCACTCTGGACAATTATCGGCAGTGGGTAGTTTGATGCCTTCTTCCCAGCAGTGAATGAAGAAGGGGCACTTCCAGTGGTCTTTATGCCGAAGCCATTCCCGATGCTCCTCTTCTTCTTGCCGATATTTTTCTTCACGTGATTGCCGATGATCTCGCCTTGGCTGCTTGTGTGTGATTACAACCCCAGGAGCCCTGTTGGCACTGCTGCCTTTATCGGCAACCTTCTTACCCTTTCTATCATCGGCAAACCTTCTTGCGTCACGCTCAGGTACTTGGTAGTTAGAATCTACCGATGAACTCTTCCTGGCAGCTTCCGAAGTCAGCACTCTGGTTTTTTCACTGATTTCCACCATATTGCTTGGAAACGGGTGTTGATCAATCTTCATCGGTTTCTGGACCTTAGAATTTTCAAACTTAATACGCCCAAATTCAATCTCTAACTGCAACTGCTACCGGAATACTTTGCAGTCATTGGTACTGTGTGAGGTTGCATTATGCCACTTGCAGTACCTAATCTTCTTGAGCTCTTCGGCCGATGGAATTACTTGGTTGGGCGCCAACTTGATTCGCCCCTCTTGCAGCAATAAGTCAAACATCCTATCGGCCTTGGTGATGTCGAAGGTGAACCTTTCAGTCTCTTTTTGGCCGAACGGACAAGACACAGGCTTCTTATCCTTCACCCATTCGGCTGCATCGACATTCAGCTCTTCATCCGATCTAGAGTCTTCTTCTTTCCCGATGAAGGTCACCTTCTTGTTCCAAGTCTTCCTGGGTTCAAAGGTTTTGATATCTTGATCGGCAATCCTCTGCACCAGGTGACTTAGACTTTCAAATTCTTGGGACGCATACTTGTCCTTGATGTGCGGCAGTAATCCTTGGAAGGCCAAATCTGCCAGCTGCCGATCATCAAGCACCAGACTATAGCACTTGTTCTTCACGTCCCGTAGCCTTTAAACAAAGCTTTCTACCGTTTCGTCGTTGCGTTGCCTCATTTTGACCAAATCGGTAAGCTTTTTCTCATGTATGCCAGCGAAGAAGTATTTATGAAATTGCCTCTCTAGATCGGCCCATATAATTATAGAATTTGGAGGCAACGATATGAACCATGTGAATGCCAATCCAGACAATGACGAAGAGAACAATCTCACCCTTAACTCCTCCCTGCTAGCAGCTTCCCCGCATTAGATAATGAAGCGGTTGATGTGCTCCATTGTCGACGTGTCGTCTTGGCCGGAGAACTTGGTAAAATCAGGCACTTTGTACCGATTTGGGAGAGGAATCAAGTCATATGTAGGAGGATACGGAGTCCGATAAGAGTACGTATTGACCTTGGGTTTGATGCCGAATTGTTCTTTCATAACTTCGGGAATCTTACCGACCCAATATGCATACTGCTCTTGCCGACTCATTGGCTGGTTGTTGACTGGTGGAGCCGGCTGATGCGCCTCTTGAAGATGATGCGGAGTAGTCATGGGCGCAGCACCAGTCATCTGAACACTATGCATCGGTTGACTTACCGATGGATAGTTTTGCACACTTGGCGGATTAGGCTGATTCCCTGTATTCATCGGTTGCTGTACCGATGGTCCGCTCTGAGCATGCACTGGGCCTCCATAATGATACATTGACACGCCAGGCTGCTGAGCTGGCGGCTGGTTGACCCATCCAGGATTATAAAGCATCGGCATATGACTTACCGATGGATGATAGCTAACCGGAGCGTGTGGCTCTTGTATTCTGGAGCAATCAATCACCAGATTACCTTGGGGAACTGGCACTCCAGCTTGAGAATTTACCACCAGAGATTGACTGCCGGCGGTTATAATGCGCTGCATCGGCACAGAGCTTGCCGATGGTGGCATCAGAGGTATCTTAGGAATTACTTGAAGATCTTCCGATGGCACCTGCACAGTTGGAGCAGGCGCAGAGTTGTGCATCATAGGGGCTATCGACTGCGACTGCGTTGCCGATGCCATAGAGTTCCTCCAAGCTGAACTATCTCCCTGCACCAGATTAGAACCAGCATATAGATTTGGAGGCATATCGTATCCCCACCAGTTAGCAGGGGCTGGTCCTGAAATTGCCGACGCCGCTGGATCTGTGTTGAGCTTGGTGACGCCGCCAGGGTTCGGTTTTGGCGATGTAGCCACATCGGCAAACGGTTCCACAGGAGTGGAAGACGCCATTGGGGCTGCCGATGGGCTTGTATATGCCAATCCAGGTTGATGGTACGCTGGACCAACATATCGCGGTGCATGCCCTTCTTTGAATGATTGCGTAACAACATTGTAGACAGTATTGGACAGCATGTTGGAGTGGCTAATTAATGCTTGACTTACAGCAGCACTAACCATCTCTTGTAGCTTACCAGGATTGGCGTCGTACGTGACCTACCGTGGCAACGGCGGATCTTGCTTCTGGATTGCTTCGCCGCTCCTGCTGAGGCTGAAGGATTTGAGATATAACTGCTTGTATTCCTCCATAGCCCGCTCCATGGCCTGCTTCTGATCATCTTTCAGATCAGCCTCAGAGACTTCGATGACGTTTCTCTGGTTAAAGTCGGCGTGATCACCCATGATAGATGTGTAGATTTGTATAATCGAGTCCCACTGGGCGTGCCAAAAGAGGTGTTGACACAAAAAGCGTCAGGATCTGCGAACACCTCGGGCTTATACCCGAAATTTGATATCCGAAGGCGTGCCAGTCGATTTGACCAGTTAATCGACAAGGACGATAACTAGAACAAGATCCAATCCAGACAACGGCGATGCGCCCGGATGCTGGGATTGAGGCTTGATCAGGATAACTAGAGCAGAGCTGAACAAGACAACAACGATGCGCCCGGATGCCAAGGCTCAGAGGTACTCCCACGCGGAACTTGCAAGGGTTTGACGGAGATCAAGGTGATGCAGCCCGTCGTAGCTTGAAGAACTCGTTGATAAGCTAAAACTAATGCAAAAGGGTAAATTGCGATAAAAAGTAGAATAAGAGTAAAATTAGTTTGTTTGATATTGGATTGATTGTCATACACGTAGCCCTCGGGCACATATTTATACTCCCGCATGGAGAGTTGTACAAAGACACGACACGTATCCTTCCTAAAACAAACTCCTAACTTTAAGGAAACTGACTCACGCAGGAGTCGGATCTAAAACAATAATATTTATTTTCCTAAACAAACATGCCTATTTTAAAGGAAAATAAACGACTCATGCAAGAGCCGAACTCAAACTACCATAATAATAATACTGGTACAAAACACCAGTTTCCTTATACTTCTCCTCGATGGAAACTTTCCATCGGCAGATCCCTCCAATCCGCGACTTCCTTCTTTGGCCACCTGTAGTCTTCTGCTGACACCAAGCACTAAGTCACCCTGTACTCATCGGCACCCCATGCCCATCGGCATTGGCAACACTTCCCAATCGGCAACCTTGCACTGATAACTGTCCACCAATCAGCCCCTATCAGCAATCGGTAACCACTCTTCATCGTCAATCGGCAATGTCTCCTCATCGGCAATCGGCAATGCCTCTTCATCGGCAATCGGCAATATCTCTTTGTCGGCAATCGGCATCAGCAACTTTATAGCTTAAACTATCCGACTTCACCAATTAACCTTTGTCGACAAGGACCATCCAGCCTCCATCGGCAGCACACTTAGTCTTCCCGCAGCATACTCCCATCGGCAATATTGGCTCAAGATTTCCCGATGCCGATGGAGAACGGCCGCCGACCAGTCAAGCCTTAGCCCATTTGACACGTGCTGAAAAACGGTGTCAACACAAGACCATTCGGTTCAGAGGTTTTGTAGCTGGGAAGGAAGTGTTTATGTTGGTTGATTCGGGGAGCTCCCACAGCTTTGTCAACACATCTCTGGTGGAGGGGCTAACTGGACAAAAAACTTTGAACAGACTAGTTAGAGTCAGAGTGGCTAATGGCAATGAAATTCCATGCACTCATGAACTCCCTGACTTCCTGTGGAGTGTGCAAGGTCACACCTTCAAATGTTCCTTTAAGATTATACCTCTCAGATGTTATGATATTGTCTTGGGGATGGATTGGCTTTCTATGCACAGTCCCATGCAGATCCACTAGGCTGACAAATGGCTTCAATTTGAGCATCTTGGGAATGTGGTATTCTTGTAGGGCATATAAAGCAAAGCCACCTAGGGTTCTCCCATCTCACTGACTCAGTTGCAAGCCATGCTTAAGAAGGATTCTGTGTTATATATGATTGAGCTGAATTCAGTGCAAGAAGAGCATGACAATCAAGAGTCTCTCAATCCTGAAATCCAAGCTATAATTAAGGAGTATCAGTCCATCTTTCAACCACTTCCTAGCATTCCACCAAAGAGAGAGAAAGATCATCAGATTCCCTTGATACCTGGTGCCCAGCCTTTCAGGCTTCGACCATATAGGTATAATCCATTTCAAAAGGATGAAATTGAGAGGCAAGTCAAGGAACTATTACAGAAGGGTCTAATTCAAGCCAATGCTAGCTCTTTTGCATCCCCTGCACTACCTGTCAGAAAGAAAACTGGAGATTGGCGACTATGTATGGATTACAGACGCCTGAATGCTCTTACAGTGAAAAATAAGTTTCCACTGCCAGTGATAGATGAGCTACTTGATGAGTTACATGGGGCAACCTCGTTCACATCCCTAGATTTATGTTCTGGTTTTCATCAAATCAGAATGGCAGAAGGTGAAGAGCCTAAGATAGCCTTTCAAACCCATAATGGGCATTATGAGTACAATGTCATGCCTTATGGAGTGACAGGGGGCCTGCAACCTTTCAGGGAATCATGAATGACCTTTTAGCACCTTTGTTGAGAAAATTTGTGGTGGTGTTTATTGATGATGTGCTGATCTACAGTAAGGACTGGGAAAGTCACCTCCAACACCTTGTTGAAGTTTTCAAACTCCTTCAAGACAACCAATTCTATGTCAAACTTACTAAGTGCCATTTTGCTAAGAAGCAGCTACATTACCTTGGGTATATTATAAGCTCTGCTGGAGTTGCTACTGACCCCAAAAAGGTCCAAATAGTCTCTGATTGGCCCACACTAGTTTCAGTTAAGGAGCTCAGAAGCTTCCTTGGGATGGTCGGCTATTACCGAAAATTTGTGAAACATTTTGGCCTCCTCTCTAAACCATTGACCAATCTGTTGAGAAAAGGAGAGCAATTTATATGGACCTCTAGTCATGAGGCATCCTTCCAGGCTCTCAAGGTTGCACTAATCTCGGCTCCTATTTTGCAGCTACCAGATTTTCAGCGATCTTTTGTTATGGACACAGATGCTTCTGATAAGGGCATAGGTGCTGTGTTGCAACAAGATGGACATCCCTTAGCTTTTGTGAGTAAGGCCTTGGGACCAAAGGCACAAGGTTTATCAACCTATGAAAAGGAGTGCATGGCCATATTGCTAGCAGTTGAGCACTGGAGGCCTTACCTGCTGCAATCTGAATTCACCATCAAAACAGATCACAAGAGTCTTGTACACCTCGATGATCAGAGATTGACCACACCTTGTCAACATAAGGCACTTACCAAGCTATTGGGCCTCAACTATAAACTGGTCTATAAGCAGGGTAAGGAGAATCTAGTGGCTGATGCATTGTCCAGGACCACCCATGCTGACATCTATGAGCTTAAGTCCATATCTCTCATTCAGCCAACTTGGTTGAAGGATCTGCAACGAGCTTACCAGCTTGACCCCAAGTCTAAACAACTACTGAAACAGTTGGTTATCAATCCCACAATTGGACAGTTTCATCTGGCTGAAGGTATCATCTACTTCAAATCTCGAATTTGGGTAGGCAATGCTGTTGATATTCAATCCAAGATCCTCACTGCTCTACACTCTAGTCCCCTGGGTGGACATTCTGGGATGGAAGCAACTTATAATAGAATCAAGGGAGTCTTTGCATGGCCAAACATGAAACAAACAGTTCACACTTTTGTTTCTCAGTGTTCAGTCTGTCTACAAGCTAAACATGAAAGAGTGTCATATCCTGGACTACTGGCCCCATTACCAGTACCAAGTGGGGCATGGCAGACAGTCTCACTCAATTTTATCGAAGGGTTGCCCAAATCTAGCTGTTACAACTGCATCTTAGCTGTGGTGGACAAGTTTTCCAAGTATGCTCATTTTATCCCTCTGTCTCACCCATACACAGCATTTCAAATAGCTCTCGTGTACATGAATCAAGTATACAAGCTACATGGTCTTCCTAAGGCATTGATTTCAGATAGGGACAAGATCTTCACCAGTAATGTTTGGAGGGAACTGTTCAAACTCCTCAAGGGGGATCTGTTAATGAGCAGTGCCTATCATCCTCAAACTGACGGTCAAACAGAGAGGGTCAATCAGTGCTTGGAGACCTACTTGCGTTGCTTTGTCCATGCCTATCCGACTAAGTGGTCATCCTGGTTACCACTAGCTGAGTTTTGGTATAATACATCGTATCATTCTTCTCTGGGTACCACTCCCTTCAAGGTGTTGTATGGTCATGAACCGAATCAACTTGGCATTGATGTGGCAGATACTTCTAACAACATTGATCTCAAGCAGTGGCTCAAAGATCGGGCTCTTATGTTACAAGTGGTTCACCAGCACTTACTCAGAGCTCAGAACAAAATGAAACATTATGCTGATGCAAAGAGAACATTCAGGTAGTTTTCTGTGGGCGATTCTGTTTATCTCAAACTCCAACCATACATCCAGACATCAATTGCCACAAGATCATCCAACAAGCTTCCCTTCAAGTATTTCAGGCCTTTCACCATTACTGACCGTATCGGATCAGTTGCTTATCGTCTGGCATTACCATCCACCAGCTCCATACATCCTGTCTTCCATGTTTCTCAGCTGAAACAAGCGGTACAGGCGCATCACCAGGTATCGTCTAATCTACCTGATCTAACATCTCAGTTGCAGGTGCCTTTACAAATACTGGAAAGACGCCTTCATCACTATCCCACACATACCACACCTCAAGTGTTGGTTCAGTGGTCTCACCTCCCGGCCGAGCTGTCTACCTGGGAAGACGAGGACGCACTCCGCCAAGAGTTTCCCCGTGCACCGGCTTGGGGACAAGCCGGTTTTCAAGGAGGGAAGCATGTCACCGACAACTACCAAGAGTCGGAACCTGAACCTGCCACTGAAGTACCTGAGGAGGCCAACTCTGATGCTGAGCGGGCAACAAGTCAGAGTACGCCGCCTGAAGCCAAAAGGAGGACAAAGAAGCCCAACAGGAGGTTCGCTGGGCCAGAATGGATTCAATGTCATATAGGCTCATGTAAACGGGCAGGTGGTACAGCCTTGTAAGGAGAGGCGAGGGGAGAGGAAAACCCTGAGTTTGATCTTGTAACAGAACCCGACCAGAGGTCTGGGCGACGGCGGCGCCTGGCTCGTTGCCGGCGACCGAAAGTTCTAGATACTACTCCACTTCCACTACCTCGCTGATTTCGGTGACAACATTTTCCCAAAAGGCGACACACTTAGTGTTGTCGGTATGTGCTCTGATGGTTTGGCGCAAAGCGCTTTCCCGTACACACCTTGTTGGATGGGAGCGCCGTAGTATAACAACGAAATTTCATTCAACTTTTTTTTTGGGTCGTGTATTTTGACTTTGTCCGGTCTTGTATGCATATTTTTCACCAGTAAAGTAACTAAGCTAGACGTGCATGTTTCTATATATGGGATGTGTGGTATGTGACACAAATGAACCTGCTGTACGTATCCCGATCAATCTGTCACCTAAAAAAACTAAAACCCTACTGTCAATGCCACCATTCATAAATTCAAATGTCATTATTGATCATATTCTGATCGTTTGGCTAATAGACACCAAAGACCAAATTGCATGCCCTCTCAGGCTGTTGGACACAAATTTAGTTGTTCCTTTTTATCACTAGTACACAAATCTTAATGGAGGCGGTCGTTTTTGCTTAATGGAGGCGGGCAAACACGACCGCCTCCAATGGAAGGCCTAACCGAGGCGGTCATCCTACCCGCCTCCGTTAATGCTATTAATGGAGGCGGGCGCCGTAACCCGTCCGCCTCCATTAATAGAATTAACGGAGGCGGCCACCATTACACGCCCGTCTCCATTATTATCTTAACGAAGGCGGGTTGTTTTTATTTGCCCGCCTCTGTTATGTTTGTAGCATTTAAAAAAAAATTGGTGTTATATTTCATTTGAATTTGAATTATATTTTTGTAAATCAAAAAAAGATATATATGAATAAGAATGCAAGCAGAAGTCACTAGTACATAATTGATTTTGCGAGACACCACCCAAAACTTAACCGAGGCGGGCATAAAGCTCAACCGGCTCCAAAAATCAGGCTATTAACGGAGGCGGACATATTTTATTTACCGAGGCGGTCACAATTGCCCGCCTCCGAAAATCGATTTATGGAGGCGGTCATTTATAACAGGTCTGCCTTCAAAAATACCCCCATTTACGGAGGCGGACCTGTTACAAAGGCCTGTCTCGGTTAATTAATACGACCGAGGCCCAAACCAGCCCAGCGAGCCCATTATCCTACTCAAGTATATAAGCAGCACTTAGGTTTTCAACCCCCTCCACTCCCCTCCCCGAGCCGCGCGCCCCTCTCTCCCTGGCGGCTCGCTCCCGGCCCTCCCCTCCCCGAGCCCCTTCTCCCCCGGCGGCTCCCCTCCCTCCCCCTCCTCTCCTCCTTTCTCTCCCCCGACGGACCTTCCTCCACGGCGGCTCGGCCCGGCCCCTCGGCGGCGCGGGCACCACCCTCCCCTCCCCGGCGGCGTGTCCTCGCGCGTGGTGACGGGCCGGCGGTGCTCCCTCGCGGGGGCCGGCGCCGCCCCTTCCTCCCGGTGGCGGCTCGGTGACCCTCGGCGACACGACCTCGTGGGGGTCGGCGCCACCCCTTCCTCTCGGCAGTGCTGTGGCGACCTCACGGCAGACGAGGAGGGCACGGCGAAGCCAGATCCAGTGGCGGTTTGGCTGGATCTGGCGGCAGTGCGGCCGGATCTGGTGGGCGGCGGGCGGCAGCTACCCGTGATGGGCTTAGCGGGCCTGTGGATGGGTTCCCTGGGCCTGTCTACGGGTTTTCTTTTTTTTGTTTTTTTATGCCCATTAACGGAGGCGGGCGTTGTGACCGCCTCGGTTAATCGTGCGATTAACCGAGGCCTTTCATTGGAGTCGGACGCGTTTGCCCACCTCCATTAATGAAAAATGCCCGCCTCCAAAAAGTAATTCTGTAATAGTGAGTGCATATAGAAACACAAAAGAAACCGATAACACGTTAATAGATGATGTCCAACACACATAAAAAAACTCGACCTGCGGGGGGTTACACAGCCCTCGGGCATTGCATTAAGAAGAAGACCTTCTCATGCAGGTCGAGAAAACCCCCGAACCCGTGCCCCACCCATACACAGCGGCACCGTAACCCATGTGAGACGATCACGACCGGGGCCGGACCTTAGACATGTGCTTTGGCCATGGGACAGACGAGGGGATTTTTTTAACCTCAGCCTGAAATTCGCTCCAACAAGGAGTCGAACCCAGGACCTAAGGAGTGCCTATGGTTCCTCTAACCAACTAGACTAGAGTCCAACACACATACACAAGTTTGAATTCGAAGTTAGCAATATTATAACAATGTCAACTGTTTGTCGGCCACTTAACTCTTACACTACATCTGGCAATATGTAATCGGTGAGATTTATCCCCCCTTGCTCCAATTTCTTATATTCTTGTATTTTGGATCGGTAGCTAGGTCGCTTCCGGTGTGGAAGAATAGATCTCGCCCTTCGTGCGCAGCCTCTGTAACAAACTTACAAATATCGACGACCGTTTCACTAAATCGTTAGTCAACCCCTTGTCTCTGCCACCATTCTTTTCCGGTCTTGAGTTGCCGTCGGCTCATGTTAAATTTGGTGCACCTCCTCAGATACTCACAGACATAGAACCCACACAGAACTGAGTTCTCAGGTTGTTTGGCGCACTGCAAGATATATAGTGATCATGTTAAGTGCTAGGAGAGTAGTAAGTAGTATAGTTGTAAGGAGAGTAATAGAAGGAGAGTAGTAGTAGCAGGAGAGTACTAGTTAGGACGAAGTACAATACTTACCGGAAACTCATGCCTGAGTTGCAATTTTGGGCCATACTTCTGCTTTTTCTTCTCAGATCTCCGATCAATGGACTGGGGATCGTCCAAGTACTTCTTGTAAGCGTTGTATGAAAACGTAGTGTCATCAACAATTAATTTAAACATGTATGTTAACTGTAAATGGGTAGGTATCATCACTTACTATCTCAAACAAGATTCAAAATGCTTGTAGACTTCTTTGTTTGTATTCCGTAGAGAGTCAAATATACAGGCTTTTCCATCCTAAGGATAGATTATGAAAGCAATCCAGTGGCCCATGATACCACAGCTACACCATTCACACAAATTAAAATTGACATGATTAGATAGATAGTCGAGTTCTTCTTGCTCGAATTATGGGTTCACCCAGGCCACGTCCACCAAGGCACAGTCAGGCGGGATGGGCTTACCATGGTACGTTGCGTCGTTGTTGGGAGGGTGTACCGCTCCTTGTGCCACATCCTTCTTCCCGGCCCTCCCGAAGGGCATCTGTAATATGGCAAAAGTATCTTGTACAATTTCATAGACCGAGCATTGTACAGTGGGTGAACCCGCTTGTGGTAGCATGTCATCCGGGCAAAACATGTTCCTCCTCATCTCCACAATCCTAGGGTCTGTGCTCGTGAATGCGTCTAGCACGGACTTGTTGATCATCTTCTGGATTGCCTCATCTCTGCCTTTCTGGATGAGCTCTTCCTTGTACCTCTGCCTCGTGTGAGTGTTGGCGTCAGATTGCCAGGACTCCACGGTCTTCCAGCTCTTCCTTGAGGACATGCCATGGACGCGGCCGCGGTGCTCAGGGTTGGCTAACGCCTAAGTTAGTATGTCCTTATCTCTGTGAGGCTTGAACTCCCCTTTCTTGGCAGCAGCATTGACCTCGAAGATTAACGGAGGTGGTCGTGTTAGGTCACCCGCCTCCATTAATCTATTAACGAAGGCGGGCGCGTTATGATGACCGCATCGGTTAATCTATATTAACCGAGGCGGTCATCCCTTAAATGCCCGCCTCCGTTAAGCATTAACGGAGGCAGACGTTTTCGGCGACCATCTTCCACAAACGGAGGCAGCCGGACCTCGATTAATGGAGGCGGGCGGGAGATGTGACCGCCTCTAATCACTAAATCGTAGTGTCTTCTAAAAGAAATTTTATACTAGTGTATGCACCGCATAAGTGACCACATCATGTAGATTATTATACTAGTATATATAGTATGTAACCTTAGAACTTTGGAAAGGACCTAGGTGGTGCCTACATATGAGTACGTGTCATCAGACTTACCCCTCCACAGTCGTCGCTGGCAAACTCGCAGTCAAGCAGTAGCACGAGAGCTAGGCATGTACCGTGGCAACAACCAACAATTGCACGACGATCATATCATAGATCCATCTCTACCACTAATCTCAAAAAAAAAAGATCCATTTCTACCACCTAGCTAGTTCCTCACATATTTGCTCATTGATGATGAGATGATGATGGTGAAAGTACTCTCCACACTGAGGATACTAGGACACAAGAGCGGTTTGTTTCACGCAATACTCGGATTCCATCCAGAGAGATTGTATCATGGCGGCACGTTCTAGATCTAGAGAGGAGTGGTGTAGCATTTGAAGAGCTAAACTTGAGGATTTGGTTAATCTTTACGCAAAAGATGACACACGTACTTACCCCTGGCTGTGTTGGATGGAAAACGCTTTCCCGTACACACCTTGATGGGATGGGGGAGCCGCGTCGTGTTGGAGGAAATCTCAAAGAAAATTCTCAGTTGCATATATTTTCCTAGTTTCCTATTTACTAGTAAATATGCACGTGCGACACCCACGCAGACCCCTGCACCCACGTATCTAGAAAACATCTTTATTTTTTTATTGATCATTCTCTAGATTGTAGTTATCATCTTAAGTATATATGCATTTGAAATTTTAAACATGTGAGTGTTACCGAGTATTACCGTGGTAGTCCCCCTGGTCCTTTTTATCCCTGCAACCTAAACATAAACAGCTCGACTAATATTTAAGGTTGGATATTTAGTCGAAAAGAGCAGGTTTGCTTTCTTCTATTTCTTTTTGTTGCAAAGAAGGTTACCTCTTTATGCGAAAACAAACAGGTCACATCAACACCCATTCAAACAAGCTAGAGACAATGTACCGTAACCTCATTGGCTGATGGAGTAGATGTTCTACCAAGCTCATTTTCCCCTAAAATTATTACCAGAAGTCCAATTTTAATTTCCATACGCCGATTGACTTTGACAATAAACCGTTGATATTGGAAAAGACTCATATCCAAAAGGGGAGCTTCAACATATCCATTTGTTGGTATATGCATAGTCTGCCAAATTTATTCACGATGCAAAATTATGTCATCCAAACAGGATTAAAGGATGTGTGTACATTAGCTAGCATGTAGGTTAAATTTGTTAGGCATAACATTTTTTTATATTGACATTAACATTCAAGAAAAGATTAATATTATAATTAGATATTTTTACAAGCTCTTAAAATGCAAATTATCTTGGCCATGTTTAGTTCCAACCAAAATTCAAAATCCCAACTATTTTGGATTCTAAAATCCAGAATGCAAAATATTTTGGTGGGGTGTTTAGTTCCAACCAAAATTTGCCTTCTAATGATGGGGATTGTGAGGATGACACACAAACCAATGCAAAGATTCTCTTATTTTGGCCTCTTGGGTCCAAAATACAAAATGGGGAATGAACCACTTTTTGCCAAATATTTTGGGGTGTTTAGTTCTATTTTGCAAAAGGATTAAGTCCACTTTTGGCCCCTCAACTATCATGCTAGTCTAATTTTAGCCCCCAACTCCAAAACTGTTTGGTCTAGGCACCCCAACTTGCAAAACCAGTCATTAAATACCCCGGGGTAGCATTGAGGCGGTTTTGACCGTCCACGTGGCGTTGACTGCCACGTTGGCGCGGAGTCCTCCCACTGACACGTGGGACCCACTTGTCAGCTCCATCTTCCACCTCCAACACCATATATATATATATATATATATATATATATATATATATATATATATATATATATATATATATATATATATATATATATATATATATAGGCAGGGAGAGGCCTCGAGCGCGGGCACAAGCGCGACCTCGAGCGCGTGACGGCGAGGCAGCAGTGCGAGGCGCGGGCGGGCGGCAGCGGGCACGACTGCGAGCAGGCGCGCGAGGCGCGCGCGGCTGAGAGCTTGGCGCAGTGCGCAGCGAGCGGTGCTGGCGCGGTCGCGGGCAGGCACGGCTGGCGAGGCCGCAGCGGCAGCGCGCGTGGCCTCGCGCGCGTGACAACGGGGGCAGCAGCGCGAGGCGCAGGCGCGACCGCGAGCTCGGTGCGGCGGGGCGTTGCCGCCCGCGAGCACGAGCGGGAGCGAGCGCGAGCGCGATGCGCGATGCGCGGTGGGCAGCAGCGGGCGTGGTGGGCGGGACTGGCGTGGCCACGGGCAGGCACGACAGGCGCAGCGGCGGCGGCTGGCGCGACCACGGGCAGGCACGACGGGCGCAGCGGCGGCGGCTGGCGCGGCCGCGGGCAGGCACAGCGGGCGCAGCGGCAGCGCGCGCAGCCTCGAGCGCGTGACGGCGGGGGCAGCAGCGCGAGGCGCGCGCGGCCGCGAGCTTGGTGCGGTGGACGACACCGGGCGGGGCTGGCGTGGCCGCGGGCAGGTACGGCGGGCGTAGCAGCGGCGGCTAGCACGACCGCGGGCAGGCACAACGGGAGCAGCGGCAGCGCGCGCGGCCTCGAGCGCGTGACGGCGGGGGCAGCAGCGCGCGGCCGCGAGCTTGGCACGGTGGATGGCGACAAGGCGCATGGGGCAGCAAGCTTGGCGTGGTGGACAACGCCGGGCACGGGCACGAGCGCGTCCTCGAGCAGGCACAACGGGGGCAGCAGCGAGGGCGCGGCCACGAGCTCGGCGCGGCGGGCAGCAGCGGGCACAGCCGCGAGCAGGAAGATGGAGCTGACAAGTGGGTCCCACGTGTCAGTGGGAGGACCCCGCGCCAACGTGGCTGTCAACGCTACGTGGACGGTCAAAACCGCCTCAATCTTGCCCGGGGTATTTAATGACTGGTTTTGCAAGTTGGGGTGCCTAGACCAAACGGTTTTGGAGTTGAGGGCTAAATTAGACTAGTGTGATAGTTGAGCGGCCAAAAATGAACTTAATCCTTTGCAAAATGAAGAGCTAAAATCTAAAATATTTTAGATTCTACGGGAAATTAAACAGGAAAGGACCCTGTTGCATACTATGTCCATCCACCGGAAACAGGGCCCTGTTGCATACTATGTCCATCCACCGGTCAAAGTCTGAGTTTTCGCTAGATGCTTGGCGTGCATAGGCTACTCTATATGCACTCCAGTGTGGAATCGCACGCGCCGTCGACCTGGTTATACTCTAAAAAGGGAAAACACATAATTGAGTTGAATTGAAATTTCTTAGGAATTTTAGAGCTAGCAATAGTACTTTTGTAATCTCTTAAAATGCAAATTACCTTGTTGCATATTACTATGTCCATCAACATGTTTATCCATCGGTCACTTCTGAGTTTGCGCCGTTGGCAGGTACTCTAAAAGAAAAAGAGAAAAAACAGTGTCTATGAAAAAAGAATCGTTTGCTGTCGTCCACTCATTACTTGTCTTTTTTAATATCTGGTCTCTTATCCACTTACCATGGATGTGCGACACGTCTATAAAAAAAAAACATAAACATCAAAGGCATTATTATTGTAATGTTTTACAACTCTTCATTATCATTGTGTTCTTCTCCATATCAAGTATCTTCATATACGTAGTAAAGTCCATCATATTGTAAGACCTATATGGAGAGGATTAAGTACCCAAAATGAAGGTGCAGCGAGCTTGTGTGATCAGTGTCATATGTATCATCTCCTTCCCTCTCATGAGCTTGTGCATAATAGCTCACATGGATGTCCCGCGACAAGCAGCAGCCTATATGGCAGCCAAAACATGGTTGGACCCTCATCAGTACCCTTCCCTAAAGAGAAGGAAATAGAACAAAACAGATTCATAGATAGTGCCAGTTGGTTCAATAAACTAAATATATATCAAGAACAAATTTATTACATTGAAGCAAAAACGCGACAAAAAAAACAGAGCTATATCAAGGTTTGAGCATGTTTCAGCAGATAATTTGTATTGGTGGTTCCTAGTTGAGAATACATAAAGAAAAGGAAGGTCCATGTTTCCTTATTAATTAAAATAATAAAATACAGAAAAAAGAGAAACTAAATATGACTAATCCAACTTATTTGTTGCAAGGCATAAGAGATGATTACCTGAAAACCAATAAGATTGATATAATAATTGTTGTAACTATGACAACTGCTGAAGCAAATCTCTGGGAATTCAATTCTGTAGCTCCACTACATTAAAAACAAAAAAGTTTAATTATATATTAAAGTAGCATCAGTATATAATAAACATAAAAATAATGAATAACACTGTTAAGCTCTGTTAAAATGGTAATAAATAAAATAAAATAATTGGATGAGCATGTAATAATTTTAACCTTTTCAGGTCCTTGAACTTGCTTTGATAAGCTCCCGGTTCCAATGGCATACTTCAAGACCCCAAACATTAAAGTTTTTATTCGAACCCCCTCTGTCGACGAAATATGTGTCGTAGTCTACCTACGGGGTACCCTACGGTAGTAGATTGTTAGGCGGAGGTGTGGCGACGACGATCAAGCGTAACACAGGGAGCGTAGACACGACGATTTAGATAGGTTCGGGCCGGCAAACCGCCGTAATACCCTACGTCATGTGTTCTGGTGGCTAGATTGATCTCGTATATCAGGCTACAAGATCTGTAGATGATCTGAGAGAGGTTATCTGGGGTCTTTCGAGGGGAGTCCCTGCTCGTCTTATATAGCCAGGGAGCAGAGTTACAATTTCCATATCCTAACCGATTACGATCGGTTCCCTATGGCAAGGAAGATCCGAGTCTATCTACTAGGATCTTCCTTGGCGAGCAAGTCTTCTTAGGAGTCCTTAGCGAGCACGACGGGCTGATCGCGTGCCGCAAGGCCTCGTAGGCTGGGCCGTCTCCTGGTCGACAGGCCCAAGAAGGTCCCTGGGGATATGCCAAGGTTATATCCCCAACAAGTCCCCGAGCACGTTATATTCTTCTAGCGAGCCCGCGGCGTCATCCTGAGAGGCGTCCAGCTGGTCGCCGTCATGCGAGGTGGTCGTCGTAGAGTCCCGACCAATATGGCTGGTCGAGGTGCTGCTCAGAGAGGTCTCCCGACCAGGTCGATCTGGTCGAGAACGTCGTAACTTGGCGTGCGAGCTGGTCGCCTTGCCGGATGTTGCGGCTGCTTGCTGGAAGAATGTGACGTGCTGAAGAAGAAAAAACTTTTGAAGGGTCTTTCCCTGATGAAGTGTACTCACTTAGGCTCTGCAAAACCGCACATTAAAACAGCAGAGCGTTGTTTGTGAACAAGGCCAGTACATTCACCGCAAGGTGAAGTGTACCCACTTAGTCCCCGAGCATGGTAGCGGGTGAAGTATGCACGTGGTGTCATGCTTTATAAAGTAGTGCATGAAGTATATAAATAGAGATTGGAGCATAAATTTGCAAAAACGACTGCGAATACCCGTAGCCCCCGATCCTGATGTGAGTAGCAAGTAGCTTCTTGCATCAGGATCAAGTATGTAGAAAATAAAAGATTGAAATACTAGTTTAATGATAAACGACTGCGAATACCCGTGGTCCCCGAGCCTGATGGAAGGAGCTCGGAGAGATTCTTGCATCGGGGTCTTTTGGTTTTTATTCGCAGTCCCCGGGTCGTCAGTCCCCGGGTGTTGTCCGTCTGGGCGTTGTTCTCTGGTGCCATGGTCGCAGACCCCGAGCCTTGCTTGATGTGGAACTGGACGAAGTCCCCGAGTTTTTGTGCAGGCGGCCTTATCATCCTTGTCGGCCGGGTTACTATAGGCGCCCTGCTGCTGCTGCGTAAATATGAGATAGACACGCGTCCAGTCCCCGGGACTGTAGCATTGTTCAAAAGGAATAATTAGCCACAAAGCATACGGCAAAAGGTAAACAGGGTTAAATAGGACGTGATTTTGTGTCTCGTTTTATCGGCCCGTTTGTGCGGAACAAAAGGTGGTTGGCGTGGCGGTTCCGTATTCGATCGTTGTGGTTTCCCAAAAACCCTGGAAGTCGAGGCGCCGCGCCACTTGGTATAAAGGCTGCCCCGGCGGTTTGACAGAACGAGAAGGGTCGCGTTTCTTTGCCTTAGCTTGTTTGGGATTCCAATAGCCGGCGATTCGGTGCCATATATTATTGGTGATTTGAGGGGATTCTAATCCACCTTATTCGCTGATCTTCGCTCTCGTCTTGTGGAAAGTTTGGGTCGTTGGTGGAGAGTTCGTCGACGCTAGGGTTTGGTCGGTGGAGATGGAGGGTGGCGGTGCGCGCCTTGCAGTGGGTTCCTCCGCCTTGTTGGCTTTGTCGGAGGACTTGGTCTTCTAGATTCTTCTTCTTGTGATCGGCGATGGCGACAATGTGCATGAGTATGTGAAGATTCGCCCGCTCTGCCATCTCTTTTGCCACTTTTGCGATGACGCTTCGACGATTCGGCTTGTGTCTCTTCGACGCATTCAGGACTATTGTCGGCCCTACTACCCTTTCGTGGAGTCTGCCTTCGTGCAATGCTTTCTTGATGTTGACAATCATGAGGCTTTGTTCTTCCGTGGCCTAGAGCGGTTAATGGTGTTTGGGCGAGACCCTGTCGGGCGGGATCTTATCGGTAGGGCGGTGATCGCTGGAGATGATGTTGCTATGTACTTTAGGGCCATGATGCTGTTTTATGTCGATTCGGCGAATCCGGAGGCGCGTGCTATCCTTGATTCTATTGGTGGAGGTGCCCTGCAAGATGGTCGTTTTTGTGACCGATTCTTGCGTCATCTTCGGGACCGCTCTCGTGATGATATGCACAGGATCAGGCGGTCTCTGGGTATTCGTGCGCCGGAGGATGTTCCGGATTTAGTCGTGGTCGTCGCTCCTCATCAGTGTTCCTGGAGCGAGTGTCGCCGCTGGGGTGATAATACGCCTTGGATCATCATGTACTGTAGCTTGGAATGTCAGATTCGACATGAGTTTGATCTCTGGACTAGGAACATTTGTGAGGTGGTCGCTTATCGCATCAGTAGGATGAAGTTGTAATTGCTGGAATAACTTTTTCGTAGACGTTGTCTCTCCAATGTCAATTTTGTTATCATGCTCTGGTTTGCTGCAAGACAGCGGTGATTTGTATCTCGGATACGAGTGGTCGGACGTGTAAGTGAAAACTACAAAGCTGTAATATATCCGGGCGGTGAGCTTTTGTTTCACTTGTATGTCCTGTCGTGCCCGCTAGTCGTGAGCCGTAGCGATGAGTCGTTCTGCCTTGGGTCTCAAATGCTCCAGATCGTAGGGCTAGCACCACTTTACGCGTAGGATACGTAAGGACTCCCAAGGAGGTACGCTGTTGGCAACCTGCGGCACAGAGGGTGAACAACTCATGCACGCTTTGGATGATACCAGGGTCAGGTCCTTTTTCTGAGAGGACTAATCGTGGCGTGACTATGGCTTGTGGCGACCGTTCCTGCAGACGCTGGGCAAATAGCCATGCTGCTTGTAGAGTCGTCGACCGTACCGTGGTCGTATACAGATTCTGGGCGTATAGCCTCATGGCTCCCGACCTAAATGACACCGCCCGGTTTATGAGGAAGTATCACTTAGGAGGTCTGCCAACGTGGTCGTAGTGCTTAGGGTAGCTACTTTTATTCACTATGACACATTGATAGACCAGCTTCAGGAGCTTTCTGGTTATGGCCAGGTTGTTTGGAGAAACGTCGTGTTGCGTTTTGGAGAGGTCGTCGATCGTTTGTGGTTGCACTGTCGTGGTCGTCGTGTGTTATCGGCGTTGTTGCAATGAGGGTAGTTGTCAGTGTCTTTGGAGTGGTTAATCTACGCCATGAGCGCGTCGCAAAGGTCTTTGTGCGTCGTGGGCGCTTTGTGGAGGTTGTCGTACGCCGTGAGCGTTTCATAACAGGTTTGGTTAGATGAGATACAATGGAGATAAAACACCTTTATTCATTGTTTGAAGGTAGAACAGTACAAACTTTATTGAATTGGGATTATATTAGGGCGTCTTATATTGCCCGGAGCTATCGACTGCTCGTTCGCCGCTGGAGTTGGGAGTGATCACTGCTTCTTCTGCTTCCTTCTGCTTTTTTGTGGGCGGGTTGTCGCTGCCTTCTGGGCTATATGCGTCCGGGAGACAAGGCTTTTCGACAGCGTTTATTGTTTGTTGTTCGCACTCGTATGCGATTTTGAGGTTGGTTTGGAGGCTGAGGATGCCTTGTTGTGTCGGGATCTTGAGCACCATGTAGGTGTAGTGCGGAACCGCCATGAGCTTGGCTAGTGCTGGTCAGCCTAGTATCGCGTGGTAGGCTGTTTTAAAGTCGGCGACGAAGGTGATGTGTTCCACCCTGAAGTGGTCTTGATTGTCGAACTGCACGGGGAGGGTGATCCGGCCTACCAGTGTTGACGCCTTGTTGGGGATGATCCCCCAGAAGGAGAAGTTCGCAGGCATGAGGTCCTTCTTGGAGTACTCGAGTTAGCGGAAGGCATCGGCGAATATGATGTTGAGGGCACTGCCGCCGTCGACCAGTACTTTCCTGAAGCGGCACGTGGCAATGGTCAGATCAACGATGAGCGGGAAGCGACCAGGGTACCTGAAGTCTATCCACTCGTCTTCTCCAGAGAAGCTGATGGGTTGTTCTGACCAGTCTAGGTGGCATGTGTCGTCCGCGCCCTCGCCTATTGCTGCTACCGAGTAGACATCCTTGCGTACCTGGCGATGTCTTCTTTCTGCTTCAACGACCACAACGCCTCCAAAGATGGAGTACGTTGTTGATGGTGGGCGGAACTGCGGTGCTGGTGGTTCTTGATCTCTGCCCTTGTCGGGATCGTCCTTCTTTGCCCTTTTGTCTCCTCTTCCTTTCACCGCCTGCTCGAGGAGGTCGCAATTACGCATGGAGTGCTTGGCGTTCTTGTGTATGGAGCATGGGCCATTGAGGATCTTGTCGTAGCTTTCGTCGTAGTTCTTTCTTGGTCTGGCGTTTGTATTAGCGACGTAACGATCGTCTCGTCTGTAATCGTACTTCTGCGGGTATCACTCGGAGTTGCTCGATCTGTAGTCCCGGTAATCACCAGGTCTTCCATCGTTGCGGTAGTCTGATCGGCGATCCCTGTCCCTTCCGCGCTCCGGGGAGCGGGAGTGTTGTCGCCTGGTTTCCCTGCTTCGGGCGGCGTCGTCTTGGTTGGCGTAAGGATTCGCGATCGTCATGAGCTCTTCTATGGTCGTTGGTATCTTTCATGCCAGCTTGTTTCTGAGTTCGTCGGTGCATAAACCGTTGGAGAAGATGGCGATGGCCTCTGGGTCGGAGATATCCGTGATGCTCAATCGCTTATCGGAGAAACGTCTGATGTATTCACGGAGACTCTCGTTGCCTCCTCTGACGAACGTTTTCCAGGTCGTAGCGCATTCCCGGCTGGACACACGTGGCTTTGTATGTTTTAATGAAGATTTAATTGAGTTGTTCCCAACTATCGATCGTGCCTTCGGTGATCTTCTGGAGCCAATTGTTGGTCATGGTCGACAGCATGATGGGGAGGTAGTTGGCCATCACATCTTGGTTTCCTCCCGAAGCATATACGGTGATCTCGTAGGTGGATGCTCATTGCTCTGGGTTTATCTTGCCGTCGTACTTGTCCACCGATGTTACCCTAAAACAGGTCGCAAATTTCCAACGGGTGGTCGTGTTAGGTCACGTCGTGGATTACCGTCATGCCGCGGGGATCTGCCTCGGTACTCCCTTGGAGGGCTTCGTCGCGCCGGCTCTGGTGTTCGTCTGCGTCGCGGGTAGCCGCGTTCCTCCCCATCACGTAGCGGAGATCTTCGCCTGTACTCCCTCGGAGGGCTACGGCGTGCCTGCGTCG
This sequence comes from Microstegium vimineum, assembly GCA_022036555.1. Classification (NCBI taxonomy): domain Eukaryota; kingdom Viridiplantae; phylum Streptophyta; class Magnoliopsida; order Poales; family Poaceae; genus Microstegium; species Microstegium vimineum. The sequence continues at coordinate 41,512,305 of CM039124.1, read as the reverse complement.
GCGTTCGCTCATGCCGAGCGTCGTCACGTGCTTCACCGTCACGTGGCGGGGATCTTTGCCTGTACTCCCGCAGGGGGCTTCTGAAGTGGTTTCTGTCGTGAGATTGATCAAAAAATTCAGACGGGTGGGCCGCCTTATTCACTTGGACCACTGCTGCTTTGAGGTGAGTTCCTATTTTCTCTGTCTTAGGCGTAGGGAGGAGTTTGGACAGCTCGCATGTTGCCGCAGCGAGGTTGGCGCTCGGAGTTGGGTATATCGGAACGTCGCCTATCCGGTCGAAGTCATTCTAGTGGTTACGTCCTGGCATGCGACCACCATTTCTCTGGTCTCACTCGCGTTGCTCACGTGCAAGTCGTTCGCGTTCGCGGTGCTCCTCGTCTCGTTTCTCTTGCTCGACGCGCCCCCGTTCGCGCCGTCGTGTGCGCTCGTTGTTGCGTTGTTCCCTCGCGATGCGATCGGCCTCCGTCTCGTTGTCGCGTGGGACGCTGTCGGCGGAGACTTGAAAACTATCCCCCGAAACCTGGGGGGAACTCTGAGATGTCGCTAGTCGATCCGGATGAACCGGACGTTTCGGGCCTCGTGGAGGCGACCGAGGCTGAGGAGACTGTGCCATCGAGAGATACTGCCTAGTCGGAGTCGTCGGAGACTAGGGAGATGACGATAGTGTTCACGATGGGTGCTGGGGAATCTACTCGGAGATCAGTCTATGCGTTTGGCGCTGAAAGACAGCGGCCTGATTACTGAGCCCATAGGGCATCATTGGGGAGGGGCAAGTGTCCCCGGTCATCGTGACCATTCTCTTCGGCGGAGACCGACGGCGGCGTGGTCGGTGACCGTGGTGACCTGGGAGTCGGCGCCGTGCCGCCTGGACGAGGTCAATGCAGCTGATGATTCCGGCGTTGGCGCGATCGACGGTGCCGATCAGGTCGTCAATGTTGATGTCCTTGCGCAAGTGGTATTTCGGTATGGCGGGATGACACGGAGATGGTGGTGAACTTACCCCGCATGGCGCGGATCCGATGGTCCAAGACATAGATCCGATTTGGATCACGGTGCCGGGCGCCGGAAGGACCATCGAATCCGGGAAGGTGACCGCTTGACGAGCCATGAAGTCGATGCACACACCCCCTACCTGGCGCGCCAACTGTCGACGAAATATGCGTCACAGTCTACCTAGGGGGTACTCCACGGTAGTAGATTGTTAGGCGGAGGTGTGGCGACGACGATCAAGCGTAACACAGGGAGCGTAGACACAACGATTTAGACAGGTTCGGACCGGCAAACCGTTGTAATACCCTACGTCCTGTGTTCTGGTGGCTAGATTGATCTTGTATATCAGGTTACAAGATCTGTAGATGATCTGAGAGAGGTTATCTAGGGTCTTTTGAGGGGGTCCCTGCTCGCCTTATATAGCCGGGGAGCAGAGTTACAATTTCCATATCTAACCGATTGAGATTGGTTCCCTATGGCAAGGGATCCGAGTCTCTCTAGTAGGATCTTCCTTGACGAGCAAGTCTTCTTAGGAGTCCTTAGCGAGCACGACGGGGAGCATAATAGTGCAAGAGGGTCACCTGTGATCCATATACTCAATTATGTCCAAAATGTTTGTCATATTTGACCTCGTATGGTCTTGGATGCATATCTTTCACCACTAAATTAACTTTTTCTAGAATAAATTACCAAAGTCATAAAGTCTAATGACAAACATTTTTCAATTTAAGCTAAATGCATCAACGGTGTCTGGACTTGTCAAAGAGTACCACTTGGGTTTACGAACTTTGTAAACGCATTTGTAGGTCCCTAAACTTGTTATATATGTGATGCACCGAACATCCCTAAACTTGTAAAATGACGCGACGATGTTGTGGTTTACCACTTAACAATTTTAAGAACCTAGAAATATATTTAAATGTTTATGGACCAAAGTGGTACCCTTTAACAACTTGAGGTGCTGCTCATGCCTGGAAGTCTTTTGAATACAACTGTACATGTATATATAGCATACATTTTTAAGCAAAACAATTTAAAAAGTTGATGTTTTGTAGTCTTTAAGGTTTGACTAAATTGACCCTTGTATAGCAAACAACATACTCTCTCCGTTTCAATTGATAATTCGTTTGACTTTTTTGACCCCAACTTTGACCACTCGTCTTATTTAAAAAATTTGTGCAAATATAGTCAAATTTAAGTCATTCATGTATACTATTCATTAAATAAGTAAGCCACACTAAAAAAATGATATTTTGCACAAAAATTTGAATAAGACGAGTTGTCAAACTTAAGATTGAAAAAGTTAAACGAACTATAATTTGGAACGGATTAAGTACTTTTTAACCGAAGGTGTATATTATTATTTTTTCTATTCTATCACTCTATATGTATTATATACTAATGTGTATTAAATTCAAACGAAATAATGTAACGTACAACACATGATAATATACTACTGTAGGTACATTTTTCATATAGAAAAAAGTGCAAAACGGACCACAATATGATGTGCCCAACATGACAAATATCTTGATTTCAACTTCAGTACAACTTATAAATTTTTATTTATTTGTGCAACTAATGTAGCATATATCGATCAATGTATTTTTTGTGTGTAGAAAAACATTTTTGTTGGATGTATAAAAATACAAAGCACTAGGGGCATGTTTGCGTGACACCACTCATTAGGAGAATTAAGAGCGGTTTTATATAGAGGAGCTATAATTCTAAAATGACTCCGGCTCTTCCACTGAAAAACCACTCCTCCACAAAAAATGTTTGACAGAGCTCTTTGGAAAAAGCTATTGCCGAAATTAGAGAAAAACCCTATCAAACAAACTCTAACTAACCTTAAAGCCGTTGAATGGTCATGTTGTGCACCAGATGACAGCGCACTTTCAACCAAGAAAGGCGTAAGCGCTAGCTGATCTGAAACGAAATCAAATAGTTCTTTCCATTTTCCCAGCCGGAAAGCCCTGTGACGGCATATGTGACATCAAGTTGACGCATCCATCCTCAGGACCAAAAAAGAGGAGTTTGTTGAACAATAGTTCACTGCTAGATATCTAAGTCATTTAGTAATTTCTTTCCACGATAAACACAAAGGAGTCATTTAGTAATTTCTTTCCCTCGGAGGCTGTTGTGATTTCTGATTTAAAAATTAAAATTTGTTGAGATATTAGCTCAATCATCAAACAAGACGAACCGTAAAAGATAGAATACTTTTTCCCCCTAATATAAAAAGTGAATATATATAATAATACCGGACCAAAGTGCAAATTTTCGTGTTAAGATTCGTGTTGCCAAGCGTAGGGTAGGGATCTCCCAGACGCCCACCCTTTTAGTCCGGACTCCGGACTCTGGTCTTCCCTTTCCTCCAGTTCCCCGCAGCCGCACGGCGAAAACCCTAGCAAGCAAACCACAGGAGCAGCGGCGCTTGCGCGGCCGGAGTCATGGCGGACGACGATCACGAAATGGACACGTTGTTTGATCTCTCCCTCATCCTTCCTCCCCCCTGGTTCTTGTTTTGCTCGGTCACGCAAAGCTTGGCGGAGCATTATTAGGTTTTATTTCGATAGGCATAATCTCCGTTATCCCCGCTCTATCTCGACGGAGCGGACCTTCTCTCTTGGTAGAAATTAGGTCGGTGGGGATTGATTTCTCGCTGGGGACGGGGGCGGAGGAGCGGGTTTAGGGTAGAAAGCTGGGCGGTCTTGTTGGAATTCATTCATATCGGTTTTCGTCAATAAAGGTGCCTTTGGTACTTACTTGATTGGCCGAGCTTATGCTTGAGTTAGGGTAGCAGCTCCCGTCTGTAGTTTGGGTATGGCACAGCTCCCCTCCATTGAAGGGTGATACATGTACCTTTTGTTTATTATCTATTTCGGAAATTTAAGGGTGTCACTGTTCTATATTTGTGTCACCGTCCTTCGAACTGTGACAGTAATGCCGGGTAAGGGGTGAGTTGGTTGGTTAGAACTAGAGGTAATAAGTTATTGGCTCGAATTCTTGTCAGGTTCCTTTAGTCACTTTGCTTGGTGTTGTATGTAGGTATTTAAATTTGACAAACTAATAGATATTCATCAATATTGGTAGACATAAAAACGGTGAACACCATTTCTATGTGGTTCTTCTGATGACACAAATGTCTATTTTTTATTTATACACTAAGTTTCACATGGCTGTATTATTGGATTTACGTTCTTACTGTTCTTGTTCTTTTTGTTATACAGCTACGAAGATGAGCCCCCAGAACCTGAGATTGAGGTGCAGACACAAACTATTGTTTTATTCAACTTTTATGCTTTTTAGGAAGAGCTTATATGACCAATACAACCAATGTACTCCTGTTGAACAGGAAGGGGTTGAAGAAGAGCTGGAGAACAACGAAGATGCCCCTGATGACGTCATAGGTGGAGAGGGTGAAGATAAGGAACAGGAAAAGCCCAAGCGTGAGCGTAAAACAACAAAATATATGACGAAGTATGAACGTGCGCGCATCCTGGGTACACGAGCCTTGCAGATAAGGTTAATACTTTAGAGTTTTCTACATATGGAAAGCTATCTTCCAACCTACTACTAACCTTTAGTCTTTTGCAGCATGAATGCTCCAGTCATGGTTGAGCTTGAGGGAGAAACTGATCCTCTTGAGGTAAAGTTAATTATTGTTTCTTGTATATTTTTTAAATTGGAACTCTTCAGATTGACATGGTCCTTTTCTTGTTTTTCATTCAAACAAAATTTAAATAGTCTTTTCAGAGTGCACCTTTGCTTTATAAAATGATGATTGACTTCTGAATGTCATGTGTTATAGTTAGCCATGGAAATTTCTTACTATTAATGTACAATAGATCTACAGGGCAACCAGCACGGATATATTTGTTCCTCACAAAAATATTTAATACTCAATAACATATAAATGTTTGAGAATGTCCCATATTGCACAAAATGAAATTAATTATGCTGTAGTAATGTATCATAAATTGAATCAATCAGCATAAATGAAACTAGCTGAATTTCCAGTTCTTTTTCTACTAGAATATTGGGTAGCTTGCATTTCTCTTTATGTTGTTTGAGATGAATTGTACTGTTTGTTAGTTTTAGATGTTGTTATTGTGCCATTTACAAGTATTGCACTATTACCTTTTCTGAATAATGTGGCTATTGATTTGACTTTTATTTTAGACAAGAAAAACTGTAGCTCAGTTTAATGGTATGATAGCCATGCATCCTTTGGGTTTGCTGGGTGGCTTATGGTTATGTCTACCGTCTGTATCATTCCCCATGATATCTTATACATATTGGTTCCAATGTATTTACTAATTTCTGAAAAGTTTCACTGTCTCAAGTCTCAACATAGGTAACATTTGCATATTGGGTGTGATTGGTTGCTTGCATTAGACCTTATATAGCACATCCCGAACCAGCATAAACATATGCAGTGTCTTGGTGTTTGATTATCTTGCACACGCAAGCTACCTTTGGTAAAATTATCTTTGGTTTCTTATATTGTGTTGCATGTAGTCACCTCCGTGTTCTCATGTTTCTAGTAGAGTATTGAGTGATAACTGCTGTGCTGAATCTTCAGCTAGCCAGATTGACTTGAAGAATATTAAGGTTTCTAGCTTAGAGAGATAGATGCAGACTTGGACTTCAGAAGTAGAAGTGGGGGCTTAGCTTAGAGATAGCAAACAGAGGGGATATATCTCTTTTAGTTGAATAACTTAAGACTTAAAAGCAGTGAATTCTTGTTTGGAGCATTTATTTCCATAGAAAAAAAATGGATGCCTTCTTGCTATGGACTTCTGAATCTCAATACTTCTGAGCACACCTAAATTGATGCCTTTCCTGGTTTGCGTATTTTGCATGCTGGTGATCATTTGCTCAAGGTTTATAGCTTAACAAGTTTGCACTTTCCTTTACAAGTACAGTGAGCTGTGCTTGCTAATTTAATCCCTGCAACAAGCTCTGCTCTGGACTTGATAAATAAGTCAATAGATTGAATTAGCCTTTATCATAGGTTCCATAAAATGAGAGTGGGTTTTCAGTACTTAGGCCTCATTCATAGAGAAGGTTTGGGGCTAATCTTTTCTTTGCTCTGCATATAGCGATTTCAATCTTAAAAGCTTTGTGGTTGTGGGTTTAACTTCAGTCCCTCCATCTCATTTATGTGCTTTCACCTTTTTAGCCTTCTGTGCCAGAGAATCATAGATAGTACTCCCTTCATTCCAAATTATAAGATGTTTTGGCTTTTCTAGATACATTGCTTCAACTACACATCTAGACAGTGACACAGTGTATATCCAAGTGCATAGCAAAAACTTAGAAAAGCCAAAACGTCTTATAATTTGGAATAGAGGGAGTACCATCTATACTGGGGTGTTCTTGAAGCATCTCATTGCTAACTTTCTACCTCCCTATGGATTAAATTCATTTGAAGAAAAGGACTTTTATAGCTTTAGTTAATTAAATAGAAGGCATGATAAACTGTAATGTAAATGAGATTCAACCTTAGTGACCACCTTTCAATGGTTACCATCACTTTTAGTTTTTATACCGTGTACTCTAATGATCGATATGTATTTGCACAATTTTAGATTGCGATGAAGGAGCTGAGAGCGCGCAAGATACCCTTCACGATCAGACGTTACCTACCTGATGGAAGGTGAGATTTTTTGTAATGAAAAGCCTTTCACTTGTTTTGTTTTTTTGAATAGTCTTACTATATTTTCCTTGTTAATTACTAACTATGTTTTAAAACAGCTACGAAGACTGGGGAGTAGACGAGCTCATTGTGGAGGACTCGTGGAAACGCCAGGTTGGTGGAGACTGAAGATGCTGATCCTACTTGGCATGGAAAAGGATGTGGTGCGGCGGTACTTTCCTGTAGTTGCAAGTCTCTGCTGCCTCTATGAGTGGAAGCTGTACCAAGACGAAATGTTGCTATGTTTGTTACCTTAACTTGTGTGGTTTCCTTGAACTCTGGAACCGTAATGGTTGGTTGGTGGTTTCAGACATGCAGTTGCAGCGTTTATACCTTTGTGTCGTCAATAAGTGCATGCTTCGTCTGCCTAATCAGATATCCGATGTCGTTTGTGCGTGCCAAAGGTTGAGAGCAGTGCTCCGATGGCTCCTAAATCGATTGCTCGTCGTATCTTAACATTTGATTGATATATTGTTTGTATGGAGTTGTGTCGCTTTTGACTTGGAAGCTGTTTAGGAGTCTCAAATCGCGAGTAACGGAACAAGGGTGGGTGAGCATGCAGGAAGCTAGTATGCTGCTCAGTTTGGTCTGTATTGGAGTTTGCAGAGATGGATGTCCACAACTGTAAGCAGGAGACCATCTTGCTCGTTTTACTGTGGTAGTCTGATTAAATACATACATACATACAGCTATGCTTCATGATGACAAGCTTGACAGACATTTGTATGTATGTATACTGATGATAAGATGTAGTGTATGAATCATGCATGTTTGCTGCCTCCCTCCCTAGGATTCCTCGGAATCAGATTCAAGGTCAAGGGGGCAGGAGCCGTCGTCGACGGTGGCCAGCGGGTCGAACATGTCGGAGCCGGGGTCCATGCATCCGCTAACGATGTTCAGCTTGCACCGATCCCCCTGGATAATATAATATTAGCGCAGGGATACACGATCATGAGCACTAATGAATGAATGACTAGAGGTCAGAGCAGAGCAGCGTCGAGAAGAGAAGCACCGTACGTACCCCCTCCTCGAGGTAGCCGTCCATGGCGCAGCTGGTGATGGCGATGTTCTCGTCCGGGTAGATGGCCCGGTCGCAGGCGCCCTCCATGTTCAGCTCGTCCGCCAGGCCCTGCAATTAATGCAACAGCACACAGCCATCAGCTACTACTCAACTGCTCCAAATTCCCTTGGTGGTCATATATATCGTCATCACCGGCATCACCTCGTTGAAGAAGCTCAGCGGCTTGTTCTGCCATGGCTTTGGGACCCTGAACTTGAGCGTGTACGGCCCGTCCCACTCGGCCCCGTTGGTGAAGGAGAAGATCAAGGTTATGGCTGCAGGCGCAGCAAACAAAATCATCAGCAACAGACAGACCAGAAATTAATCGGTAATCGTGTCCTGATCGGGCAGCTCACCGTGCTGCGGCACTCGTATCCTGATGGTGTAGATGGGCGGGTCGGCTTTTCCCCTGACCTGCAGCGTCATCTGCCTCGGCTCGCCGCCGCACATGATGGGCTGGTTGAACCCGCCGCTGAACGCCACGCCGAACACGTCGTTCGGGGACATCTTCGTCGCAGCCGGGTTGTAGAACAGGGTCAGACCCTCGCCCTGCAGTGCCGGCCACCCAACAATTTCATTCATTCCACACGCGCATCATCAGATTCAGTGCTAATTAGCATAATTAATTAATAAGCTGGATTATTCGAATCCCATCGATCAAAAAATAATTAAACACAATCCACCATGGCCATGGACTCTGACAGTGACTCACCGGCGACGGCGGCAGGCCGTTGGCTGTCTTCCAGAACACCGGCGCCCGCCCGAGCTCGAACTCCGCCCACGTCGGCTGCGACAGCCTTGGGAAGTCATGCATGTCCAATCGTAGACTCATCAGTCACTAATTAATAAACTAATAATAAAGCTACATAAGCAGCCTCTAGTTTATTTGTTACGTACAGTACAGTACAGCACTAAGCACAAGCACTTACCCCTTGTCCTGCTGCGCAGCCGGCGCTGCCGTGGCGGCGGCGGCGGCGCGGACGCTCGTGGAGGAGCTCCGCCGGCTGCCGGCCACGACGACGACTCCTGCACGGGTCGGCTGCCGCTGGATAGCCGCGGCGCCGGTGCCGCTGCTCAGGCGGCTGCAGGAGGAGAGCGTGGCAGCCATCGATCCGTTCGCGGTCGTCCTTGAATATATGATTGATTGCTTATTAGCTTGTTGCCAAATTATCGTGGCTCAACTCACCGCCGACGAGATAGTTCCAGTTCCAGGTGGCCGCGTTTGGCCGCCGGCGTTGTTTATAAAGATCAATCCGGTGGATGAGTGTGTCTGGGTGGACGTGTGTGGTGGGGAGGTGGCAACGTAACGACAGGGAGGCTCAGGGTCTGGACTGGATGATGCACTGCATGCCTGCCCACTGTGGGCTGGGCTGCTTGATTTTTTCCCCCTCTTTTAGCCGCGGGAAAAAGACACAAAGCAAGCTATGGCTTACTTGTCAAAAAAAAAGAAAAAGAAAAAAAAAAGTAAGCTGTGGCTTTCACGGGTAAAAATATCAATCTCTCCAACCTCAAGTAAATCATTGGTCAAAACTCACCACACTCCAAAAATATCCTGGTTTTATCTCTCGCCTCTCACTGTGGAAACCTTTGCTTTGCGTGCGTCGGAAGGCCCCCCTACTGTCCGACCCTTTTTTGTGAAAAATGGTGGTGGAATTTTCTACTGCGTTGGTCGCAGGGAGGGAAAGACAAGTCTATTTTTAGTTGTCCAACTATTGTTCGAGTTTTCTTTTACCACAAAAACTGGAAAATCAGGAATCTTTGACTATCCAACTGTTTAAACCATTCACATTTGTCTATCTAGCTTTTTTAATGGATGGTTTTGCTGGCATGGCGCTTGAGTAGTCTTTTATAAATTCGAATTACTCTGGTTAATCGAAATCAATATGAAATTAAATTAATCAGTCTAGTTAAGACCACACCCTTTTATCTTTCACAAACACCTTTCAAAGATTCTATGCACGTTAAGTCTAAGACGCCATATAATTAGCAAAGTCACACAAATCTAAGCAATTAGTGAAGCAAGCTCCTACTGTCCTACACATACTAGTGAGTCAAACACAAAGCACAAGCTACAGTAGGACTACTCACTAGTTAAACAACACAAGCTCAACCAGAGAACAAGTAATTCGCTATACAAGCTAACAAGCAATGTATTTCCATTAATCAGTAATTGAAATAGGGATATCTTTGGTTTGAAAAAACAAGCTAACTAGCACACAAGAGCAACAACTACAACACTGAAAATCAAATTGTTAGACAATCACAAAAAGGCTAGAAAGGATGTCAAATGTTAGTTTTGATATGGTTGTGGATTTGGACTCGTCAAATTATATGGATTTCATTGAATCGGATGTAGAGAAATATCTATGGATTTCGTTGAATTGGTTGTAAAGAAATATTCGCCAGGTTATCTAAAGGTTGCTCATGTTCAATATTATAATGGTGTTCTAAAAACTTTCCCGGAATTAAATTCAGACCAAGATTTGATGTCTATGCTTGATATGCACAATAAGGAGAAGGTTGTGGACATGTTCATTATTTATCGTGAACCATCTGATACATTTGAACCTATCAATGAATGAGATTTTGGTGAGGAAGAGCAACCTAATAACAATAGAGGTTCTAGGATTAGGCGGCACATAAGCTGGGTGTTCAGGGATTTTACCTCCAGAAATCAACGCAAAGGCACGATTCAGGGTAGCGACATTAGCAACCATGCATGTTCTCGGACTCGAGATCGACCATCTTCACCTCGAAGTCACCACATGGCCTAGTGTTCTCCATGGTAATGAGAGAAAGAGGAGAATTCTCAACGACCTTGTTCAACTTGTTTGGTATGTGTTGGACATGGTGATAGTATGCACATCACATGTCTATATGGTGCGTGTGGCGTTTGTCTTGTACTCAAAAGGTTATAGATAACATTAAATTCTTTATGTTGAGTTGTATCCCGAATTATGTCTAAGATGCTCCTGATTTATTATTCAGACGTAATACAAACAAGGGAATGCTTAACATGCAATACTCACATTAAAGACAGGTATTCCAACCCTTTGATTAATAAACAAATCTCCACCCAAATGATTTGAACTGTTCAATTCCCTTGTTGTAATGTGGGCTACACACATTATCTATATATGTAACGTGGGCTACACACTGTAGGTTGGGGGTAGACTAGAGATGAAACCACATATATCCCATAAATAGAGGGTGCATTTAAATAAAAATGATTAGCAATATTAACAGAAGTAACAGACACATAGATCAATAATATTTTTTCTTGCCTCCATTAAATAAAAAATAAGTATGCATATTGAGGTACGGATGATCAAGATTCAACTAGTCCAATCCATTTCTATTTGAGAAAAATCCTTATTTGACACTAAAAAACTTGATGTTCCTAATTTAGTATCCAAAGTTGAAATCTTCCTTATCTAACCTCACTTGAATTTTTTTTTCATTCACAGAATGACACTACCGTCACTTTGACAACAATATGCGGTTAACTGGCATGTGGGACCACATGCTAAAATACTAAAATGACCCTGGCTCTTTATACTGATGTAGAGAATAGAATGGGCTCCGATTATTGCTTGGGTCTTCACCGCACGCCTATGGAGGACGACGGCCGCGGGGAATCGGAGTCCGACAAGGGTGGGGGTCCGAGCCTCGCCCAACAAGGGAGTGCGCCGCCAGCCTAGGCGGGCACCCACATGAAGAGGCAACAAGGATGTGTAGTGCGACCTCTCATCGCTTGTTTGGCGTGGCCATGGTGGCTGGAATGAGAGGGGCTAGCACAACCATGGTGGCTGGCACGAGAGGGGCTGGTGCGGCGATGCCGGGTGACGAGTGCGTGTTCTATGCGACCATGATGGTGACAGCAACAGGCATCTCCTTCGTGGGCGAAGAGGCCACCCGCGCATGACTCGAGTAGACGTCAGTAGCACTAGGCGTTAGCCCAACTATACATAGCGAGTTTGGGATTTGTTGTCTTTGTCTTGTTGTATTCCAATAGGAGTTTAGAATATCTGATGCATGTTGTTATCGTTTAGAAATCACAGGGCATATACAAATACTAGTTATTTATTGAAAATAAAATTGCTAGGCAATCGCAAAAAAGCTAGAAAGGATGTCAAATGTTTTAGTTTTGATATAGTTGTCGATTTAAAATTGTCAAATTATATGGATTTCGTTGAATCTGCTGTAGAGAATTATCCGCTAGGTTATCTAGAGGCTGCTCATGTTCAATACTATGATGTTCTTCTAAAAACTTTCCTAGAATTAAATTAAAACCAAGATTTAATGTCTTTGCTTGACATGCACAATAAGAAGAAGCTTGTGGACATGTTCATTGTTTATTGTGATCCATCTGGTACATTTGAACCTATCACTAATGGAATTTTGGTGAGGAAGGGCAATCCAAAAATAACAGAGGTTCAGGGATTAGGTGGCACATAAATTAGGGGTTCAGGGATTTTACCTCCTGAAATCAATGTTGAGGCACCATTCATGACAACGGCATTAGCAACCTTGTTCTCGGACTCAAAATCGGCCATCTTCACCTCAATGTCACCACATGTCCTAGTGTTCTCCATGGTCATGAGGAAAGAGGGAAATTCTCAACCACTTGGTTCAACTTGTTTAGTGTGTGTTGGGCATGGTGATAGTGTGCGTATTACATGTCTATATGGTGCGCGTGGCATTTGTCTTCTACTCGAAGGGTTATAGATAACATTAAATCATTTATGTTTCCAGTGAGTTGTATCCCATATTTTGCCTAAGATGCTCCTGATTTATTATTTTGGATGTAATAAAAACAAGAGAATGCTTAACATGCAACACCCGCATTAAAGACATGTATTCCAACCCTTTGATTAATACACAAATCTCCACCGAAATGATTTTACCTATCCAATTCCGTTGTTGTAATGTGGGCTGCATACATTATCTATGTAATGTGGGCTACACACATTGTCTATGTAATGTATGCTATACACCATGTAGGCTGGGGGTAAACTAGAGATGAAACCACATATATCCCATAAATAGAGGGTGAGTTTAAATAAAAATGTATTAGCAATAGTAACCAAAGTAATAGGCACATGGAACCGATAATATTTTTCATTGCCTCCATTAATTGATATGAGTACGCATATTGAGGTACGGATGATCAAGATTCAACTACTCCAATTCATTTCTATTTGAGAAAAATCTTTATTTGACACTGAAAAACTTGATGTTCCTGTTGGGGAAAGTACTAGTCGACGGCGGCAGTACCCTCAACATCATATTCGCCGACGCCTTCCTCCAGCTCGAGTACTCCAAGAAGGACCTCATGCCCGTGAACTTCTCCTTTTGGGGAATCATCCCCAACAAGGCGTCAGCACCGGTAGGCCGGATCACCCTACCTGTTCAGTTCGGCAACCAAGACCACTTCAGGGTGGAACACATCACCTTCATCGTCGCTGACTTCGAAACAACTTACCACGCGATACTAGGCCGACCAGCACTTGTCAAGCTCATGACAGTTCCGTACTACACCTACATGGTGCTCAAGATCCCCACGCAGCAAGGCATCCTTAGCCTCTGAACCAACCTTAAGATCGCATACGAGTGCGAACAACAAACGATAAACACCGTCGAAAAGCCTTGTCTCCCGGACGCGTATAGCCCACAGGGCAGCGATAGCCCGCCCGCAAAAAAGCAGAAGGGAGCAGAAGAAGCAACGATCACTCCCAACTCCGGTGGCGAACGAGAATAGAGGTCGATAGCTCCAGGCAATAATGCAAGACGCCCCAATATAATCCTAATTCAATAAAGTTTGTACTATTCTACCTCCAAACAATGAATAAAGGTGCTCTATCTCCATTGAATCTCATCTAACCAAACCTGTTATGAAACGCTCACGGCGTACGACAATCTTCACAAAGCGCCCACGGGGCACAAAGACCTTTGCGACGCGCTCATGGCGTAGGTAAACCATCCCAAAGACATTTACAACTACCCTCACCGCAACAACGCCGATAACACACGACGACCACGACAGTGCGACTGCTAACGATCGACGACCCCTCCAAAAACACTCTCATAGTGTTCGACGACCTCTCCAAAACGCAACACGACGTTTCTCCAAACAGCTTGGCCATAGCCAGAAAGCTCTCGAAGCTGGTCTATCAATGGGTCATAGTGAATAGAAGTAGCTACCCTAAGCACTACGACCACGTTGACAGACCTCCTAAGTGATACCTCCTCAGAAACTAGGCGGCGTCATTTAGGTCGGGAGCCATGAGGCTATGCGCCCAGAATCTGTATACGACCACGGTATGGTCGACGACTCTACAAGCAGCATGGCTATTCGCCCAGCGTCTGCAGGAACGGTCGCCACAGGACATAGTCATGCCACGATTAGTACTCTCGGAAAAAGGACCTAACACTGGTATCATCCAAAGCGTGCATGAGCTGTTCGCCCTCTGCGCTGCGGGTTGCCAGCAGCGTACCGCCTTGGGAGTCCTTATGTATCCTACGCGTGAAGTGACGCTAGCCCTACGATCTGGAGCATTTGAGACCCAAGGCAGAACGACTCATCGCGACGGCTCATGACTATCGGGCACGATAGGACATACAAGTGAAACAAAAGATCACCGCTCGGATATATTATAGCTTTGTAGTTTTCACTTACACGTCCGACCACTTGTATCCGAGATACAAATCACCGCTGTCTTGCAGCAAAACAATGCATGATCACAAAATCGACATTGAAGAGGCAACGTCCAAGGAAAAGTTATTCTAGCAAATTACAACTTCATCCTACTGATGCGATAAGCGACCACCTCACAGATGTTCCTAGTCCAGAGATCAAACTCATGTCGAATCTGACATTCCAAGCTACAGTACATGATGATCTCGGGCCCATTATCACCCCAGCGGCGACACTCGCCCCAGGAACACTGATGAGGAGCGACGACCAAGACTAAATCCGGAACATCCTCCGGTGCACGAATACCCAGAGATCGCCTGACCCCGTGCATGTCATCACGAGAGCGGTCCCGAAGACGACGCAAGACACTGTAGCAAAAACGACCATCTTGTAGAGCACCTCCACCGATAGAACCAAGGATAGCACGCGCCTCCGGATTCGCAGAATCGGCATAAAACAACATCATGGACTTGAAGTATATAGCAACATCATCTCCAGCGACCACCGCCCTACCAATAAGATCCCGCCCGACAGAATCTCGCCCGAACACCATCAACCGCTCCAGGCCACGGAAGAACAAAGCCTCACGATGGTCGACATCAAGAAAACGTTGCACGACGACCGACTCCAGGAAGGGGTAGTAGGGCCGACAATAGTCCTGAATGCGCCGAAGAGACACGCGCCGAATCGTCGAAGCATCATCGCAAAAGCGGCAAAAGAGACGGAAGAGGGGACGAATCTTCACATACTCACGCACATTGTCGCCGTCGCTGACCACAAGAAGAAGAATCCGGAAGACCAAGTCCTCCGGCAAAGCCAAAAAGGCGGAGGGACCCACTGCAAGGTGCGCACCATCGCCCTCCATCTCCACCGACCAAACCCTAGTGTCGACAAAACCCTCTCAAAAGCTTGCGACTAGGCAATGTAAAGGAAATCAACGCAATAGGAATCAATACTCACCAGAAGCTTCACAGGGATATATAGACAAAATCTCCGCCCTGATCGAACAACCCAGGCAAGGGAGTCGCGGCTCTTCGAATCCTACACACTTTCGGATAAAAGACCAAAAGACGCGATCGTCCCCCTTTCCGCCGCGGTTTTTATCCTTTATACAACCGGCGCGGCGCTTCGACTTCCAGGGTTTTTGGGAAACCGCAACGATCGAATACGGAACCGCCACGCCAACCACCTTTTGTGCCACGCAAACAGACCGATAGAACCAGACACAAATTACGACCCATTTAAACCTGTTTACCTTTCACCCTATGCTTTGTGGCTAATTATTCCCTGTGAACAAATGCTACAGTCCCGGGGACTGGACGCATGTCTATCTCATTTTTTACGCAGCAGTAGTAGGGCACCGACAGTAACCCGACCGACAAAGATGATAAGGCCACCCGCACCAAAACTCGGGGACTCCGTCAACACCGACTACTACCCTCAATGTCAGCGCAATCCCGACCAAGCCCGGGGACTTCGTCCAGTCCCACATCGAGCAACGCTCAGGGACTGCAACCAGGATGCCAGAGAACAACGCCTGGAAGAACAACACAAGGGACTGATCCTCGGGGACTACGAATAAAAACCAAGAAGCCCGATACAAGAATCTCTCCGAGCTCCTTCCATCCGGCTCGGGGACTACGGGTATTCACAGTTGTTTTGTGCAAATTTATGTTCCAATCTCTATTTAGTCACTTTGTGCGCTACTTTATAAAGCATGGCACCACGTGCATACTTCACCTGCTACCATGCTTGGGGACTAAGTGGGTACACTTCACCTTGCGGTGAATGTACTGACCTTGTTCGTAAGCAAAGCTCTGCTGTTTTAATGCGTGGTTTTTGCAGAGCCTAAGTGGGTACACTTCATCAGGGAAAGACATTTCAAAATTTTTTCTTCTTCAGCACGCCACATTCTCCCAGCAAGCAGCCGCAACATCAGGCAAGGCGACCAGCTCGTAGGCCAGGATATGACGTTCTCGACCAGATCGACCTGGTCGGGAGACCTCTCCAAACAGCATCTCGATCATCCATGCTGGTCGGGGCTCTACAACGACCACTTCGCATGATGACAACCAGCTGGACGCCTCTTGGGATGACGCCGCGGGCTCGCCAGAAGAATATAACGTGCTCGGGGACTTGTTGGGGATATAACCTCGGCGTATCCCCAGGGACTTTCTTGGGCCTGCCGACCAGGACACGGTCCAGCCCACGAGACCTTGCGGCACGCGACCAGCCCGCCGTGCTCGCTAAGGACTCCTAAGAAGATTTGCTCGTCAAGGAAGATCTTAGTAGATAGACTCGGATCCCTTGCCATAGGGAACCGATCGTAATCTGTTAGGATATGAAAATTGTAACCTTGCTCCCCGACTATATAAGGCGAGCAGGGACCCCTCAAAAAACCTCAGATAACCTCTCTTAGATCATCTATAGATCTTGTAACCTGATATACAAGATCAATCTAGCCACCAGAACACAGGACGTAGGGTATTACGGCGGTTTGCCGGCCCGAACCTGTCTAAATCGCCGTGTCTACGCTCTCTGTGTTACGCTTGATCACCGTCGCCACACCTCCGCCTAACAATCTACTACCGTGGGGTATCCCCCAGGTAGACTGCGACACATATTTCGTCGACAGTTCCTAATTTAGCATACAAATTTGAAATCTTCCTTATTTGACCTCACTTAATTTTTTTGTTCGCAGCTACCGTCACTTTGGACACACTACATGGTTAACTGGCATGTGGTGCCACATGTTAAAAGACTAAAATGATCTTGCATCATTATACAGAGGTAGAGAAAAAAGGGATCTAGTTATTGCCTGTGTCTTCACAGCGCGCCTATGGAGGATGATGGCCGCGGGGAATCGGAGTCTAGCGCAGGTGGGCGTGGAGCTGCGCGCATGGCCAGGGTGGACTCCCCAAGCGAGCCTAGTGCGACCAGGGTGGGATCCCTGCTCGAGCTCAGCACCGGTGGGGCTGGTTCACCACCACGCCCGAGCCTTGCCCAACCAGACCGGGCACCGCTAGCCTAGGCAGGAACCTCCTGTGAAGAGGCAGCGAGAATGTGTGGAGCAACCTCTCATCCCTTGTTCAGTGTGGCCAGGGCGGCTGGAATGAGAGGGGCCATCACAGCCATGGTGGCTAGCGCGAGAGGGGCTGATGCAGCTATGGTGGGTGACGTGTGCGCGTCCTACGTGACCATGGTGGGAGCAGGAGGCGTCTCCTTCACGGGCGAAGAGGCCACCGCTTGCGTAACTCCAGCAGACGTCAGTAGCACTGGGCGTGAGCCCAACTATACATCGTGAGTTCAGGATTTGGTGTCTTCGGTCGTGTGGTCTTGTTGTGGACCAATAGTAGTTTAGAATATCTGATGTAGGCTGTTGTGTTTTGGAAATCACAGAGTAGGTACAAATACCAGTTATTTATTGAAAAATCAATTTGCTAGGCAATCACAGAAAAGCTAGAAAGGATGTCAAATGTTTTAGTTTTGATATGGTTGTCGATTTGGACTTGTCAAATTATATGGATTTCGTTGAATCAGTTGTAGAGAAATATCCGCAAGGTTATGAGAAGATTTCTCATGTTCAATACTATGATCTTGATCTTAAAACATTCCTAGAATTAAATTAAAACCAAGATTTGATGTCTTTGCTTGACATGCACAATAAGGAGAAGCTTGTGGGCATGTTCATTATATATTGTGATCCATCTGATACATTTGAACCTATCACCAAATGGGATTTTGGTGAGGAAGAGCAACCTAAAATCAATATAGGTTCTAGGATTAGGCAGCACATAAGCTAGGTGTTCAGGGATTTTACCTCCAGAAATCAACGCAAAGGCACGATTCATGGTAGCGACATTAGCAACCATGTTCTCGGACTCGAGATCGGCCATCTTCACCTCGAAGTCACCACATGGCCTAGTGTTCTCCATGGTTATGAGAGAGAGACGAGCATTCTCAATGACTTGGTTCAACTTGTTTGGTATGTGTTGGGCATGGTGATAGTTTGCATAGCGCGTGTCTATATGGTGCGTGTGGCATTTGTATTGTACTCGAAAGGTTATAGATAACATTAAATCCTTTATATTGAGTTGTATCCCGAATTCTTTCTAAGATGCTCCTGATTTATTATTTTAGATGTACTACAAACAAGGGAAAGCTTAACATGCAATACCCGCATTAAATACAAGTATTCCAACCCTTTGATTAATAAGCAAATCTCCACCCAAATGATTTGAACCATTCAATTCCCTTGTTGTAATGTGGGCTACACACACATTATATTTTCAATTCCCAAAATAAAAGAAGTTCAGGGATTAAGTGGCACATAAGATGGAGGTTTAGGGATTTTACCTCCAGAAATCAAAGCCGAGGCATGATGTATGACAACGACATTAGCAACCTGGTTGTCAGACTCAAGATCGGCCATCTTCACCTTGAAGTCACCACATGGCTTAGTGTTCTCAATGGTCATGAGAGAAAGAGTGGAATTCTCAACCACTTGGTTCAACTTGTTTGGTATGTGTTAGGGATGGTGATAGTGTGTGTATCACTGTCTATATGGTGCACGTGGCATTTGTCTTCTACTCGAAAGGTTATAAAAAACATTAAATCTTTTATGTTTCTAGTGATTTGTATCCTAAATTCTGCCTAAGATGATCTTGATTTATTAGTTTGGATGTAATACAAACAAGGGAATGCTTAACATGCAACACCCGCATTAAAGATGTGTATTCCAACCCTTTGATTAATATGCAAATGTCCACCCAAATGATTTGTTGTAATGTGGGCTACACACATTATCTACATAATGTGGGCTACACATATTATCTATAACCCTTGATCTCAGAATGACACTACCATCACTTTGGCCACACTTGACCTTACTTGAAATTTTTGTTTGTAGAATGGCACTACCGTCACTTTGGCCACACTTGACCTCACTTGAAATTTCCGTTCGCAGAATGACACTACCATCACTTTTGCCACACTATATGGTTAACTTGCATGTGGGGCCACATGTTAAAATACTAAAATGACCATGTCTCATTGTAGTGAGGTAGAGAAAGAAAGGGGATCGGGATATTGCCTATGTCTTCACCACGCGCCTATGGAGAAATACAACATTGGAGAATCAATGTCCAACGCGGGCGGGGTTGGAGGTACGCACGTGGCTTGGATGGACTCCCTGAGCGAGCCTAGTGCAGTAGGGGTGGGATCCCCGCTTGAGCCCAACATCGGCGAAACTGGCTGATCGTCGCTCTCGAGCTTTGCCTAGCCAGGACGGCGTCGCCGGCCTAGATGAGCACTCTGTATGAAGAGGCAACAAGGATGGGTGGTGCGGCCTCTCAGCGCTTGTCCAACGTGGCCAGGGCGGGTGGAATGAGAGGGACCGGCTGAAAGGTCTAGGAATGGCTAGAGGGGGGTGAATAGCCTAATTAAATTTTCTACAACAACACTTAGCAAACTTGTTAGAATAAAACACGGTGATAAGCAAGTTTGCTCTAGCGCTACAAAGGTCGGCAAGCCTCCTATATCAAGTCTAGTTACTAGCAAGATATATCCTATGTCACACACAAGGGCTAGACAACTAGAGCTACTAAGCTAAGCTACACAACCTAAGTTAGAATCTCTACTTTGCAAGAATGAAAGAAAGTAATACAAAGCTAGAGATAGAAGGGTTATACCACCACGAAGGGATGAACCAATAGATAACCAATCACAATATGAATCCTCGGTAGAGACAAGTTGACACAATGATTTTTTACCGAGGTTCACTTGTTTGCCAACAAGCTAGTCCTCGTTGTAGCAATACACCCACTTGGAGGTTCACGCGCTAATTGGCAATCAAAGCCAAACCCGTTCAAGGGTGCCGCACAACCAACACAAGATGGGGATCCCCAAGCTACGCGGAATCCACTAGAGATACCTTTCGCGAATCTCCTGCGGGGTAGGTTCAAGAACCCCTCACAATCCACCGATCGGAGCCAGAGACAATCACCTTCCTCCGCTCAACGATCCTCGTCGCACCAAGCCGTCTAGGAGATGGCAATCTCCAAGAATAACAAGAGCTCCGCGATGACGACGATCGCCAAGTGCCACTAGTATGCAATCAAACTGCAATGCACTTGGATTCACTCTATCTCTCTAGAATATGTCAAATATGTTTAGAGGATGAGTGGTGGAAGCTTCTCAAGCAAGCACAAATGTGTGAGTGAGTAGAATGTGCAAGAGATGCCCCAAAGGGCTAGCCATATCACTTTATATAGCCCACACTCAACACTAGCCGTTTTGCCCCTGAAAAACGCTTTCTGCGCCCACTCCGGACGCACTTTTCACTGGGGGTCCAGACCATCAACAGCGTCCGGACCTTCTTCCACCCGAGAGCCAATGGTTCTGTTCCAGCCTCCGATCGCAGGGTCCGGACGCACCCAAGGTGCAGTCCGGACCATCACACATGCGTCCAGTCGAGCCTCCGTTTGAACTCGCTTCTTCCCGCGCGCACTGCAGCGCGCCACGTGGCTCCGGACGCACCTGTTCACAGGGTCCGGAGTCACTGCTCCTTGCGTCCGAAAATATTTTCCCGGGCGCCCAAGTGCACCCGAGAGCTCGCTTGAGCTCCTTAGCACCTCCGGACCCAAGTCCGGTTCATGGTCCGGACCATCACCCTGCGTCTGGACCCTCTTTTCCAGAGAGTTACAGAGAGCGCCAGACACCGGACGCGCGTCCGGATGCCTGCGTCCGGACCACAAACTGTGTCTGGATTGCTCCTCCAGCCAGCCAGCAAGGGTTTGCCTCCGGACCCTGCGTCCGGACTGCATCCAGCTGCCCAAACACTTCTCCAACTTCTTCCAAGCTTCCAAGAGCCATCACTAAGTGATTCCTCCACTTGTGCATGTGTGTTAGCTTTTAGTTCACAATTATCTTGGATTAAGTTGGTTGTTTCACTAGTTCAATTGATTTTAATGCAATGCATATGAACCTAGTGGCACATGATAACCGTAATCATACTTAAGAGCTCCCTCCTTGATAGTACGGCTATCTATCCTAAATGTGATCACATCCTCTATGATGTCTTGATCACCAAACCAAAAATGGTTCCTAGCATTTCACCTTTGCCTTCACACCATTTTTCTTTTCCACCACCATGCTAGAGCTTGTGTCATCCTCTCTTGATCCACCTTGCTCCATCACATGGTATGTACCAACCTATCTCATGATTCACACTTAGAGATCAAGGTTAGTACTTAAGTGAGTCTCATCAATTACTCAAAACCAAAACACATGGGGACTCTCAATCTCCCCCTTTTTGGTAATTGATGACAACCCTTCCAAAAACATATGAAATATAATCATTTTTGAACTTGAGTTGCTTGTCCAAGCATTTTAATCAAAGATTCAAGATTTGGACAAGTTACACAAATTCGATTTTGGTAGTTATTAGCTCCCCCTACATATGTGTTTCATGAGTTTGGTTCAAGTTTTGCACATATGTATAGATAGGCATTGTGGGAGAGGGAATAGCTACCAAATGATGCTAAGGTGTAAGAGTAGACCTTTGAAGCGTGTTACCATCGGAGTGAGGAATTTAGAGTCACCCTTAGCACCATGATTAGCTAGACACCACTTGAAACCAAAAACACTTAAAAGTTCATGGGTTAGAGCTAATCAACCTATGCATGATAGTAGATCAATCATCATTCATTTAGATTCACTAGCAAACACCACACAAGCATGAATATTGAATTTAAGTACTTGTGCAACAATACATATGAGGATGCAAGCATTCAAATGCAACAAGGTGTTCATGAGCTTGCTCCCCCTATTTGTATGTTCTCTTTTCAAAAATTATTTTTTATTTTTCTCCCATGTTATATCTTTTCAACTTCTCCCCCTTGATCTTTTCTCCCTCGTGATATTTCTTTTATAACTTCTCCCCCTTTGTCATCCAATTGACACAAAAAGGTGGGACCAATTATAGATATTCAAGTTTTAGCTCCCCCTTAGAGTGAGATAGGGTGAAAGATTGTTTTCAACTTTGGCTTGATCTAAGCTACTTTTTCAAGATATTTAATTCGGTTTAAACCATAGACAAGCTTCTTCACACATGCTAAGATGGTTATGTTGCCTATGTTGAATTAAACACTTTGAGTTCATAGACATAGAGCAAACACTAGGATTGCAAGCACATCAATATGTCATATGCCACCACTAGATCAAATCAACTCATAGAAGCTATAGTGGTACCATATAAGCATCAAAGACATTTTAGTTTTCATGAATGAGCCTATAAGCATGAGTTATGTCTAAATGCTCTACACAAGTCCTAACAAGGTATGCATGAATGCTCTCAAATCAACTTTTACCTTGCATTGTTGGAGTAGAGGCATGTCATATAAGTGGGGGTGCATCAACTCATGTTGGAGAAATCAAGTATATTCAACTCATTCCTTAGCTTGCAAAACCTTTTCTCATCTAGTGGCTTGGTAAAGATATCGGTCAATTGATCTTCGGTGCCAACACTTGTGATAGAAATGTCCCCTTTCAATTGATGATCTCTAATGAAATGATGGTGGACATCAATATGCTTTGTTCTTGAGTGTTGAACCGGATTGTTGGTGAGCTTGATTGCACTTTCATTGTCACATAGAAAAGGCACTTGCTTGAATTTGACTCCAAAGTCATTCAAAGTATCTCTCATCCATAGGATTTGTGCACAACAACTCCCTGCACTAATATACTCAGCTTCGGCGGTAGAGAGTGCCACACTATTTTGCTTCTTTGATGACCATGAGACTAGTGATCTTCCAAGCAATTGACAAGTGCCCGATGTGCTTTTCCTTTCTATCTTGCAACTCGCATAGTCTGAGTCGGAGTATCCAAGTAACTCAAAGTTTGATCCTTTAGGATACCACAACCCAACATTAGGTGTATGCTTCAAATATCTCAATATTCTCTTTGTGGCTTTCAAATGACTCTCTCTAGGAGATGCTTGAAACCTTGCACACATGCATACACTAAACATGACATCCGGTCTTGATGCGGTCACATAGAGCAAGCTACCAATCATTGATCTATATAGCTTTTGATCTATCATGTTGCCACTAGCATCACCATACAAATTTACATTTGTTCCCATGGGTGTATTAATAGATTTTGCTTCATCTAGATTGAACTTCTTGAGCATGTCCTTGATGTACTTTCCTTGACTAACAAAAGTCCCATTCTTCAATTGTTTGACTTGAAGACCAAGGAAGTAACTAAGCTCTCCAAGCATAGACATCTCAAACTCTTTGACCATAATAGTGCCAAATTCTTCACAAAACTCTTGATTGGTTGACTCGAAGATAATATCATCTACATAGATTTGCAACACAAAAAAGTCCTTCCCAATCTTCTTGGTGAATAGGGTAGTATCAACCTTTCCCATAATGAATCCCTTAGAGAGGAGAAAGTCCCTCAACCTCTAATACCATGCTCTAGGAGCTTGCTTCAAGCCATATAGTGCCTTCCTTAGCTTGTACACATGGTTAGGTTTCTTGTCATCTTCAAAATCGGGTGGTTGCTCCACAAATACTAATTCATTAATGTACCCATTGAGAAATGCACTCTTCACATCCATTTGATAGAGCTTGATGTTGTGAGCACAAGCATAAGCCAATAGAATCCTTATTGCTTCTAGCCTTGCCACTGGTGCATATGTTTCTCCAAAGTAAAGACCCTCTACTTGAGTGTAGCCTTGTGCAACTAGTCTTTCTTTGTTTCTCACCACTATTCCATCTTGATCTTGCTTGTTGCGAAAGACCCATCTAGTGCCAATGACATTGTGGTTCTTTGGTCTCTCAACTAGCTCCCAAACTTGATTTCTAGTGAAATTGTTGAGTTCTTCATGCATAGCATTTACCCAATCAATATCTTGCAAAACATCTTCAATCTTGGTTGGCTCAATAGATGATACAAAAGAATAGTGCTCACAAAATGAAGCCAACCTTGATCTTGTTTGTACACCACTAGTGATATCTCCAATAATATGATCCAAAGGATGATCCCTTGCAATAGATGTAGGTTGGGGTATTTGGAAGTTGATTGCTTGTACTTGGTTGATCATTGGGTAGAGTAGATGAACTAGCTCTTGATCATGAGTTGGAGAGGATGAACTAGCTTGATTGTCATTGAGTTGCACATTGGATGGAGGATTCACTTGATCTTCAATATCTTGCTCATCATCCACTTGTCTTGGCCGAATGTCCCCAATATCCATATTCTTCATTGCATATATATGGTGAGTTCGGGATTTGTTGTCTTTGTTCTTTTGGTGTTGTTGTGTTCCAATTTGCAGTTTAGAATATTTGATGTAGGTTGTATCGTTTGGAAATCATAAGCCAGATACAAATACCAGTTATTTACTACAAATCAAATTGCTAGGCAATTCAAAAAAAGCTAGAAAGGATGTCAAATCTCTTAGTTTTGATATTGTTGTCAATTTGAACTTGTCAAATTATATGTATTTCATTCAATTTTTGTAGAGAAATATCTGCTAGGGTATCTTGAGGTTGCTCATGTTCGATACTATGATGTTTTTTTCTAAAAAGTTTCCCATAATTAAATTTAGACCAAGATTTGATGTCTATGCTTGACATGCACAATATGGAGAAGGTTGTGGACTTGTTCATTCTTTGTTGTGACACATCTAATACATTTGAGGCTATCATTGAATGGGATTTTGGTGAGGAAGATAAACCTAAAAATAATAGGGGTCCAGGGATTAGGCAACACATAATCTAGAGGTTTAGGGATTTCACCTTCAAAAATCAATGTTGTGGAACGATTCATGGTACACTACAAGAAAAAGTGGTATTAACGACGGGATTTGTGGTCGCTATAAGTTTTTAACAACCACAAAAAAGTGGCCGTCCATGGTCATTAAAGGCTCCGTCATTAATGCAATTAACGACCACATACAATTTCCCGTCGTTAACTTTATAATGACAGGATAATATGTGGTCGTTGATAATATACTAAATAACGACCACGACTATAGTAACAATGACCACATTTTTCATCGTTAATATCATAGTGCGATCTAGGATAATGCATTAACAACCACATTTGTGGTAGCTACTTTTTTCTACAAGGAACCATGGAGGGTATTAGTGACCACTTATATAGCATTAACAACCACATGTCCATCACTATAATATTATATTGGAATGGCAGCACATAGTTCTATAGCATAAGCAACCAATATGTGACATAGACAACAACATGATTTCACAATAGGAAATTTATGAACAAATTAACTTGTAACATTCCACAGAATCAACTTCACAATGGTCCTAGATGGTTGATGTAACAAGGGGAAAATACAACCCGAAACATGAAACTAATAGTGGCTGACTTAAGACCAATCCTACAAATAACAAGGTAGGAGTAAGCTATGCTTGAAGGGATCCTTCCATCAAATGTATTCTTAACAATTGTGAGGTCATGCTGGTAATCTTGATCTTCATCTTGCTCCCTGCAATATGCAAATGTCATATCAATAACAAACAAATAAAATTGAATAAAGAGATCAGCTGTAAATAATTTTTTTTACGTGAGATGCTTACAGATTATCACTCTATTCATGAGATAAACTAGCACCCACAGTACGCTTTAGTTCTTCCCATTCTTCTTCCATTCGGCTAACATGATTGGTAATCAACCGATTTTCCTCATGAAGTGCTCGATTATCTTCTTGAAGTTCTTTCTTTTCCTATTCAGACTGTGTAAGCTTTTCTATCAGTTCACCTTTGGTAACAATTGGAATCCATAAGTCTCTTGCTTTTATTCCACCACCATAACCAACAACATGGTCACACCTATTTGATTCAAAGCATTTGTCCATAAGTTCCACATTAGAAATGGAAAGGTTCAGTAGCTTTTCCACCTCAATCTCAGCTTATGAATAAAGCAATTAAGATTAGGTGCTTGTACCAACACATATGTATCTATTCTTGTGTAGCAGAGATATCACCAAATACATTTGTAACTAAGCTACAATAAAGCCTAGCAAAATGAATCCAAAGGCAACTATAAACTTACATGCTTGGTAGAGGTTTCAGAATCAACAAAGGTGCCATCCTTCATGTGAGTAATGGAAAATAATTTATCCAAAGTTGGAGGATTGTTTTCTTTGCCACCCTATTACAGATAGAACATCAGAACGCCAGTAACGAGATCTAATAATTGAAAAAACTGAGTGTAAATTACTATACATACATTCTCCCATATGATCTGTCTATATGGTTTGCTACCACTGTGATGAAGAATTTTTAAGTTGGATCTGTTTTTGGAGTTTCTCTGGCTCTTATCCTACAGTTCCATGAAACACACATTATCTATGTAATATGGTCTACACACCATGTAGGTTGGTGTAGACTAGAGATGAAACCACACAAATCATAGAAATAGATGGCAAAAATTTAAATGAAAATGTATTAGCAATAGTATCAGAAGTAATAAGCACATAGAAATGATAATATTTTTCACTGTCTGCTTTAAAACAAATGAGTATGATCAAGGTTTAGCTACTCCAATCCATTTCTGATTTTAAGCCCTAGTTGTAGGGAAGAAAAGTAGCTGATGAATTAGTATAGCCATTGCGTGAGTACTTTGTATTATAATTTCAAATGATCTCATTGCAAAATCTGGCCTTCAATACAAGCTCGGACAACATGTTTTTGATGAAATCTGCCAAGAGGGCATCTCTAGAATGCACAATGAATGCTAGATTGTCTATAAGCTCCAAGGACAGCTTATGAGGAGAACCATTTGTAGAACTAGCACTAACCTTGGAACTCGAAGCAATACCATATCTCCCATCTGCTTGCCATGTGAGCCCTATGCGCACAAATAACAATTCATCCATCACCATCTTCCATGGTCGCGAGCGCTTTCCTATGCATGTTGTGTAGGGAGACCATAATATTTAGTAGGTCCTTAAAGATATATGAAAGTGTATCAATGGCATCATTAGCCTCATCTAGTGATCCAGAGAAGACTGAGATGATCTAGACTATAAAGGCACATACCAACTATGACTTGATATGGTGGATTCCCTCTAGAATTAAGTAAGCCTTTCTCTTGGCAGTAGATTCATGGTTGGGGTTCTCTATATTGGAAGAAAAACAATAGATTAGGCGGCACACAAGCTAGGGTTTACATATTTTACCTTCAACAATCAAAGTTGAGGCACAATTCATTGTAGTAGCATTAGCAACCGGGACAAAGAGGGGGATTCTCAACCACATGGTTCAAGTTGTTTGGTATGTGTTTGGCATGGTGATATTGTGTTTAGCGCGTGTCAATATGGCTTACATGGTACTTGTCTTCTAGTTGAAAGGCTATATATAGCATTAACTCCTTTACATTTCTTATGAGTTGTATCCTAAATTCTCCCTAAGATGCGCTTGATTTCTTATTTGGGATATGCAATATAAATAAGGGAATGCTTCACATGCAACACCCGCATTAAAGACAGGGATTCCAACCCTTTTGGTTAATAACCAAATCTCCACCCAAGTGTTTTTAGCTATTCAATTCCCTTAGTGTAATGTGGGATACACACATTATCTATGTAATGTGGGTTACACACCATGTAGGTTGGGGTATACTAGGGATGAAATAACACAAATCATAGAAATAGAGGGAAAAAGGCTACATGAAAATGTATTAGCAATAGTAGCATAAGTAATATGCAAATAAAAACGATAATATTTTCATTGCATCCATTAAAAGAAACGATATGCATATTAAGCTATGAATGATCAAGGTTTAGCTACTACAATCCATATCTAATTTTAAGACCTAGCTATAGGGAAGAAAAGTAGCTGATGAATCAATATAGCCACTATGCTTGAGACTACACAAGGAGTACTAGATTATCTGTAAGCTCCATTGATGCCATATGAGGAGAACCTTTGTAGAACTATCTCTGATCTTGGAACTCGAAGCAATGCCATAGCTCCCATATGCTAGCCATGTCAGCCCTATGCGCACAGATAACAATTCCTCCATCATCATCAGCCATGGCTGCGGGTGCTCTCCCTATGCATTTTGTGTAGTGACACCATAATATTTAGTAGGAAGTGTGTGTTCATCATGCACCTCACTTCCAAGTATTAGTTTTTCTCAATTTTACACCAGCCTAGTAGTTTTCAAGAGGCATGAAAGTGTAGCGATGGCATCATTAGCCTATGTTAGTGATTTAGAGAAGACTAAGATGATCTAGACAGCAGCGGTGCATACCAATGGTGACTTGGCATGGCAGATTGCCTCTAGAATTAAGTAAGCCTTTCTCTTGATGGTAGATTCATGGTTAGGCTTCTCTAGATGGGAAAGCAAGACAAGAGATTAGACGACACATAAGCTAGGGTTTAGGGATTTTACCTTCAACAATCAAAGTCAAGACATGACTCATTGTAGAAGGATTAGCAAACCAAGTTTCTAGACTCGAGGTCAGCCATGATGACATCAAAGTCACCACTTGTCCTAGTGTTCTTAGTATCCATTGGACAAAGAAGAGAATTCTCAACTAGTTGGTTCAACTTATTTGGTATGTGTTGGGTATAGTGATAGTGTGTGTATCACGTATCTATATGACTTACGTGACATTTGTCTTCTAGTTGAAAGGTTATAGATATCATTAAATCCTTTACATTTCTACTAAGATGTATCTGGAATTCTGCCTAAGATGCCCTTGATGTCTTATTTGGAATGTTCAATACAAACAAGGGAATGTGTCACATGCAACACCCACATTAAAGACATGTATTCCAACCCTTTTGGTTAATAACCAAATCTCAACCCAAGTGAATTTAACTATTCAATTCCCTCAATGTAATGTGGGCTACACACATTATGTCTAAGACCTTAAAATTATTAGTTCAAATGGACCCATTGAAACTTTGGGCCTTTATTACAACCTCTAATTATAGGTTTCCATGAAATCTGCTAAGAGGGCATCTCAAGAATGCACAAGGAATGCTAGATTTTCTATAAGATCCATTGATGGCTTATGTGAGGATAACCATTTGCAGATCTAGTACTGCTCTTGGAACTTGAAGCAATTCCATAGTTCCCATTTGTTTGCCATGTGAGCCCTACATGCACAAATAATAGTTCCTCCATCACCGGCCATCAGTCATTGTTGCGAGCGTTCTCCCTATGCATCTCGCACAATAACACCATAATATTCAGTAGGAAGTATGTGTTCACCCTACATCTCATTTCCATGTATTTGTTTCTCAATTTTACGTTGATCTAGTAGGACCTTAAAGAGGCATCAAAGTGTAGCAATGGCCTTATTAGCCTCTACTAGTTATTCAAAGAAGATTCAGATAATCCAAATAGCAGTGGCGCATACGAATGGTGACTTGACACGATAGAGCATCCTAGGAAGACCTTTCAAATGTCCGGCTTGCAGCAAGGGGTTGTTGTTCAAGATATCTATGATGTAGCAAATACATTCGACGAACATAACATACTTGGGTTGTTGTGTGAATTCTAGGATACTCTTTGGATAAGAAGAATGGCATTCTCTAATTGCCTTTTCCAACATCTAGTGCTACTCAATATGAATGTTCACATAAGTTGTCATAATCAGCTCACTATTAAGGATCCTAAGCACATCACAAACATTATTTTGGATGAGGAGGGCTACCACCAGGTTGAGAACCTTCTTTTGAACAACAATTTTGCAATTTTCTAAGCACCCTAATACATCAATGACCAGGTCATCAAATCCTAGGTGATCAACCTTTGACCATGGTCATACTTATCTGGTTTAGTCTACCAAGAATCACAACCACACTACTTATATAATGTGATAATCATGGTGTTATTACTATAAGAGCATGGCAATTGGCTCTTACAAATGAATAATGCAAATCCTAGAATAGAGGGCTAAAGAGAGCAGGACATCTTCAAATGCAAGCACCATGGTGGTTGTAACACCCAAAATTTTGCACTTTTCCAAAATAGATTCAAAGTAAATTGAATTGCATTTTATGTGGGCATTAAAACATAGGGAAGTTAATTAAGGTTTTCACAAAATAAAAGCTAGCACCATACTAGAAACAATTGTGTTGCATTCATGCTGGTGCATAATAGTTTGTGTTGGTTGGTATTTGCAAAGTTCAAATTTGGATTCAAAGTTTCTTTGAAAATTGTGTTTGGAAATTCAAAAAGAAAAGAAAAACATTTTCTCTCCTCTCTCTCTCTTTCTTGCTTTCTGGCCCGCAGGCCACTCCCCCAGCCCAGTTCCGTCCCTCCTCCCTTGCCGAATGGGCTCTGCCCCGGCCCGTTCTCCCCGGCCCAGTGCCTTCCCGCACTCCCTCCCTCTCTCCCTCACTGGCAGATAGGGCCCGCCAGTCAGCTCCCTCTCCCTCACTGACAAGCATGCCCCACCTGTCAGCTCTATCCCTCCCCTTTTTCTCTCCCTCCCCTTTCCTTGTTTCTGTGCCGACGTTTCCCCCCCCCCCCCCCCCCCCCCCCCCCCCGCCGAGCACAATCCGAGGAGGATTCGACCCCCACCTTCCCATAACCGGCACCGAGCCGTGACGTGCAAGCTACGCGCCACACCGCCGCCTTCCTTCCTCCCTTTCCCTTTCTCTTCTTTCCTTTTCTCCGGCCGCCGCCTTCTCTTTCCAACCGAGCGCGAATCCTCGGCGGATTCAGCCTTTCCTTCGAAATCGACCTTCCCCGAACTATTTAAGTGGAGCACCGCACCCTTCCGTCCCCGCAATTGTCCCTCGGAGCTTGCTGGAAGCACACCAGAGCTGCAGAGCCCCTCTGCGCCGCCGTAGTTGAGCAGCGCCGCCGCCACCGTCGATTCTGCCTCTGCCGAGTTCCTCCGCGCCAACCAGCTGTTCCTCGAGCCTCGCAGTGAGGTAAACAACGCCCCGAGGCCTCGCTCTCCCTCCCCGACCTCTCTTTCGCACTGCTTTGCGATTACCGACGAGGCAGAGCCGCTGCGCCGCGTGGCCACTCTGCCCCCGTGCGCAATCGCTTCAACCAGCTCCACCACCGTGTTCGCTTTGCTCTCCTCTCTCTCCCTGGCCGTTTAGCGCGAAGAATGGCGCACCAGATCACCGAGTCATGTTGCGCCACCGCTCGCCGGCAATGGCGCCGTCGCGCTCTGCTCAGTCCCGGCTGGGAGCGCCGCCCTCCTCCCCCTTTCTAATCTTGACCGTCAGCTCTAGATCGGACGGATCTCAGGGCTCGATACCCCTTCGGCTGCCTCTTTTACAAAAGTGACCCCGTTCTTTTTAAAGACTGAACCCGCAGTCCAGTTGGCGTACTTCCTTATTACGCTTTCGGTTTTGGAAAGCGCATTTCTTTTCTGTCTGTTTTATTTCTAAAATAAAAAGGAAAATTCTATTTACACTTTTGCCACTCTATTTTAAATGCTTATAATTTGTTCATTTTAAATCCAAATCGCTCCGTTCAAGTTGCGTTAGATCCATATTTTCATCCTCTATCCAGTAGTATAGGTTTCATCTATGTTAATTACTTTTGAAAATCAACGAAAATTATTTCCGTAATGCTTTAATCTTGCTCTTTTCAAAATCCTGTTTAATTCATATCTTTTCCGTTATAGCTCTGTTTTTCGTGATTCAAGCGTCTATGTGATCGTAGTGAGACATAGATCAGTTTTATAAACTTTTAATCTTGTTTTATTGTGATTGGTGTACTGTTCTAATCTATAGCCTTGTTTGTTTGCATGTTATGCCTCTGCGTGATTGCATGTGTTGTGGTGATCGAGTACAGACGGTGAGCAGTACGTGGGTGATCAAGAGTTTCTCTTTGAGCAGGATCAGCAGGAGCCCTTTGAGCAAGGCAAGTATTCATGGGATCATCCTTGTGTCCTAATCACTTAAAGCATTAATTCATGATTGCATGCGTTCCTTGATATCCTGTTTAGTTTCACCATAGCTTTGTACCTTATACCTTGTTACCTTGGGAATTGATACATTTGGGTAGATCAAGCTAGTGCTCTCGAGAAATAACCATGATCATGTAAACCTGACTAATGACTTATGCAACAATGGTAAAATCTGCTTTTTAGCAACATGGATTAGGGTGAACTAGAGCACAGTTTTTGAGATGCTCTAGAACCTCCGTAAGCGATCACCCGGGATTTACAGTACAACCATGGGGGCTATATGGCTCTGGCTTTAGTTCAGTATTAGGGTCACTCTCTCGCATGCGGCAATTCACGAAAGTTGCCATTGACGAGCGGTTGCGGAGCGGCTGGAGTGGGGACCGCTGCGTGTGTGTACCATCCCGGGGCTCCTATATACCCCTTGCCCGTGGATCCGTACTGTCTGTGGTATGTCAGCGAACCCCTTTGAAAGACTTCATAGTGTTCCCTCCCCGCTCACCTCGGTAGTGTTAAGGGAGTCATGATCCCGGGGCATTTGGGCAAACACAACTCATGGGTAAAGTGTACAAACTCTGCAGAGTGTTAAAAACTGATATATTAGCCGTGCTCATGGATACGAGCGGCCTGGAATTCTTATGGAACAGAATGACTTTAATCTATCATTTACTGGTTTGCTACTCATTATTCATGTTTACTCGATCATATGGTTATTGGGTTGTTGTTTATATTGATGCTATCCCATGCTAAAATTGTGAAAACTTAAAAGCTAATGTAGTTTAACCAGTGTCATGCCTTATTGAGCCTCATGAACCTCATGTTTACTTGTTGAGTACGAAAGTACTTACGTTTGTTCATTTCTTTCTTATTTGGATAAAAATCCCGGATGGGTACTAGATTATCAGAGTTATGAGGAGTATCCAGAGGACTTCTAGGTTTGGGGTCAACCAGTTGACGTCCCTGTGTTATGGAGCTTCGCGAGAGTTATCTTATTTCCGTTGTTCTGTAATAGACATTATTTAAATACTTGTTCGCTATGTATTAAACACTTGTGATGATACAATTTTGATAATTTGTCGGCTTATGTGTGTGACTGATCTCTGGGCACACATAAGATTATTGCATCCCATTTTGCCTTTAAAACTGGGTGTGACAGTGGTGTACGGTGACAACATCAGTGAGGCAAAGGTTGAGAAGTCCATGTTCATGTGGTTGCTGATGATGACCTTCTGTATTGCTTAAGTAAGCCTTCTTCTTGATGGTAGATTCATGGTCAAGCTTATACTAATTGGAATCAAGACTAGAGATTAGGCGACATAAAAGCTAGGGGTTTAGGGATTGTGCCTCCATCAATCAACATCGAGGCATGATTCATGGAAGTGACATTAGCAACTAGGTTCTCGGTCTCGATACCTCGAAGTAACCACATGGCCCTATGTTCTCCATGGCCATAGAGAAAGAGGGGAATTCTCAACCACTTAGTTCAACTTGTTTAGATGTGTTGGGCATGGTGATAGTATGTGTAGGCGTGCCTATATGGATTGTGTGGCATTTGTCTTCTAGTTGAAAGGTTATAGGTAGCATTGATTCATTTACATTTCTAGTGACTTGTATCCCGAATTGTGCCTAAGATGCTCTTGATTTCTTATTTGGGATATGCAATACAAACAAGGGAATGCGTCACATGCAACACCACATTAAATACATGTACTCCAACCCTTTTGGTTAATAACCAAATCTCAACCCAAGTGAATTTAACTAATTGATTCCCTTAATGTAATGTGGGCTACACACATTATCTATGTAATGTGGGGTACACACCATGTTGGTTGGGGTAGACTACAGATGAAACCACACAAATCATAGAAATAGAGGGAAAAAATGTCAAAATAAAAATGTATTAGCAATTGTAATAGAAGTAATAAGCACATAGAAATGATAGTACTTTTCATTGCCTCCATTATAATAAATGAATATGCATATTGAGGTACAAATGATCAAGGTTTAGCTACTCCAATCCATTTCTAATTTTTAAGCCCTATCTCTCAGGAATAAAGTAGTTGATGGATCAATATAACCATTATGTATGAATCCTTAAAATTATTAGTTCAAATGGACTCATTGCAACTTTTTCCCTTCACTACAACCTTGGATTACACGTTTTCCATGAAATCTGCCAAGAGGACTCCTCAAGAATGCACAAGGAATGCTAGATTTTTTGTAAGCTCCAATGATGCTTATGAGGATAACCTTTTGTAGAACTAGCACTGCTCTTGGAACTCGAAGCAATGCCATAGCTCCCATCTACTTGCCATGTCAACCCTATGTGCACAAATAACAATTCCTCCACCATCATCAACCATGGATGTGAGCGCTCTCCCTATGCATATTCAGTAGGAAGTATGTGTTCATCCTGCACCTCACTTCCAAGTATCATTTTATCAATTTTTCATTGGTCTAGTAGATCCTTAAAGAGGTATGAAAGTGCAGCAATATCATCATTAGCATGTGCTAGTGATTCTAAGAAGATTGAGATGATCTAGACAGCAGCGGCGCATGCCAACGGTGACTAGGCATGGCAGATTGCCTCTAGAACTAAGTAAGACTTTCTATTGGCGGTAGATTCATGGTCAGGCTTCTCTAGATTAGGAGCAAGACAAGAGATTAGGCAGCACAAAATCTAGGGTTTAGGGATTTTACCTTCAACAAATCAAAGTCAAGGCATGACTCATTGCAGTAGGATTAGCAAATCGAGTTTCTGAACTCGAGATTAGCCATGATGACATCAAAGTCACCACATGGCCTAGTGTTCTCCGTGCCCATGAGAGAAAGAGGAGAATTCTCAACCACTTGGTTCAACTTGTTTGGTATGTGTTGGGCTTGGGCATGTTGATATTGTGTGTGTAGCGCGTGTCTATATGGTTTGTGTGGCATTTTTCTTCTACTAGAAAGGTTATAGATAACATTAAATCATGTATGTTTCCAACGAGTTGTATCTTGAATTATCTTGATCTCTTATCTAGGATATGTAATACAAACAAGGGAAACTGTCACATGCAACACCCGCATTAAAGACACATATTCCAATTCTTTTGGTTAATGACCAAATCTCCACCCAAGTGATTTTAACTATTCAATTCCCTTGTTATAATGTGTGCTACACACATTATCTATTTAATGTGGGTCAGTGTACATTAGTGACTAGATCACACAAATCATAGAAATATATGGTAAAATGTTAAATAACAATGTATTATCAATAGTACCAGAAGTAATAAGCACATAAAAATGATAATATTTTTCATTGCCTCCATTAAAATAAATGGGTATTGATATTTTGCCCAAAAATGGGTATCGAGATTGAGGTATGGATGATCAAGATTCTACTACTCCAATCTATTTCTAATTTTTAAGCCCTAGTTGTAGGGAAGAAAAGTAGTTGATGAATCCATATAGCCATTATGAATGAGACCTTTAAACTATTAGTTCAAATGAACTCATTACAACTTATGGCATTCACTACAAGCTTGAACAACATGTTTTCCAAGAAATCTATAATGCATCTCCAAAATGCATAAGGAATGCTAGACTGTCTGTAAGCTCCAATGATGGCTTATGAGGGTAACCATTTGCAGAACTAGCACTGCTCTTGGAACACGAAGCAATGCCGTAGCGCCCATATGCTTGCTATGTGAGTCCTATGCACACAAATAATATTTCCTCCATAACCATTAGCCATGGTTGTGGGAGCTCTCGCTATGCATCTCGCGCAGTGACACCATAATATTCGGTAGGAAGTATGTGTTCATCCTGCATCTCACTTCCAAGTATTTATTTCTCAATTTTACATCGGTCTAGTAGGTCCTGAAAGAGGCATGACAATGTAGCAATGGCATCATTAACCACTAGTGATTTAGAGAAGACTCAGATGATCCAGATAGTAGCGATGCATATCAACGATGAATTGACATGGAGGATTGCCTCCATAATTAAGTAAGTGTTTGTCTTGATGGTAGATTCATGGTCAGGCTTCTCTAGATTAGAAGCAAGACCAGAGATTAGACGTCACATGAGCTAGGGTTAGGGATTAGTGATTTTACCTTCAACAATCAATGTTAACGCATGATTCATTGCAACAACATTAGCAATTGGATTCTCACACTCGAGACAAGCCATGATCACCTCGAAGTCACCATATGGCCTAGTGTTCTCTATGTCCATGAGAGAAAGAGGGGAATTCTCAACCACTTTGTTCAACTTTTTTTGGTATGTGTTGGGCATGGTGATAGCGTGTGTAGCGCATGTCTATATTTCTTGCGTGGCGTTTGTCTTCTAGTTGAAAGGTTATATATAGCATTAAATCCTTTATGTTTCTAGTGAGCTTTATCTC
Source organism: Microstegium vimineum (assembly GCA_022036555.1). NCBI lineage: Eukaryota > Viridiplantae > Streptophyta > Magnoliopsida > Poales > Poaceae > Microstegium > Microstegium vimineum. The sequence continues at coordinate 41,475,538 of CM039124.1, read as the reverse complement.
GAATTCTACCTAAGATGCTCCCGATTTCTTATTTGGGATGTGCAATACAAACAAGGGAATGCTTCATAGGCAACACCTGCATTGAAGAATGTATTCCAACCATTTTGGTTAATAGCCAAATCTCCACCCAAGTGATTTTAACTATTCAATTTCATTAATATAATGTGGGCCACACATATTATCTCTTGAGTGCGTGCTACGCACCATGTAGGTTGGGGTAGACTAGAGATGAAACCATACAAATCATAGAAATAGAGGGTAAACAGTTAAATGAAAATGTATTAGCAATAATAACTGAAGTAATAAGAACATAGAAATGATAATATTTTCCATTGCCTCCATTAAAAGAAATGAGTATGCATGTTGAGGTGCATGATGAAGGTTCAACTACTCCAATCCATTTCTAATTTTTAAGCCCTAGCTCTAGGGAAGAAAAGTAGCTAATGAATCAATATATCCATTATGCTTGAGACCTTTCAATTATTAGTTCAAATGAACTCATTGTAACTTTCAGCCTTTACTACAACCACAAATAACAGGTTTTCCACAAAATCTGCCAAGAGGGCATCTCAAGAATGCACAAGGAATACTAGATTGTTTATAAGCTCCATTGTAGAACTAGCACCACTCTTGTAACTCGAAGCAATGTCATAGATCCCATCTGCTTGCCGTTTGTAGCCCTATGCATACAAATAATAGTTGCTCCATCACCATTAGCCATGGTTCTGGGTGCTCTCCCTATGCATGTTACGTAGTGACACCATAATATTCAACATGAAGTATGTATTTATCCTGCATCTCACTTCCAATTATTTGTTTCTTAATTTGACACAGGTCTAATAGGTCCTTAGAGAGGCATGAAAGTGTAGCAATGACATCATTTGCCTCTACTAGTGATTCAGAGAAGATTGAGATGATCTAGACAATAGTGGTGCATATGAATGGTGACTTGACACAATGGAGCATCCTTAGAAGACCTTTCATAATTTGGGCTTGCAATAAGGTTTTTTACAATATCTATGATGTAGTGAATACAATCGACGAACAGAGTGATATAGTGTGAACTCCATGATACTCTTTGGATAAGCATAATAGCATTCTCTAACCGCCTTCTCTAACATCTATTGCTACTCGCAATTGATGTTAGCATAGGCTTCCATAATCTGTTCACTGTTTAGGACCCTTCGCGCATCACATACATTCTTTGGGGTGAGGAGGTCTGCCACAATGTTTAGAACCTTCTTTTGAACAACACATTTTCAATTTGCTAAACACCCTAGTACATCCATGACCAGGTCATCAATTCATAGGTGATTGAACTTCAACCATGGTCATACTATTTTGGTTCAGTCTACCAAGCATCACAACCACATTACTTATATAAGATGATAATTATGGTGGATTTAATATAAGAATATGACAATAGACTATTTCAATGGGAAATGCAAATCCAAGAATAGGGGGCAATGAGAGCAGAGCATCTTCACTTGCACGCACCATAGTGGTGTACGGTGACAACATCAGTGAGGCAAAGGTTGAGGCACACCTTATGTTATTGATGTTTGTTGGCGAGCGATGGAAGACGCCACATATATATCCTTTTGAGGGCATTCGGTTGACACTAGACTTTCCACATCCTCAACATACTTGCATGAGCTTGAAGACAACTAAGGCCTTCATCCATAGAACAACACCCGTTGGCATTATCCTTATTGCGAGCTGAGGAGTCCATGTTCATGTTGTTGCTGATGATGGCCTTCCTGGTTGCCTCTAGAATTAAGTAAGCCTTCATATTGATGGTCGATTCATGGTTAGGCTTCTCCAAATTGGAAGCAAGACCAAAGATTAGGTAGCATATAAGTTGGGGGGGTTAAGGGATTGTACCTTCAAACAATCAACGCCCAGGTACGATTCATGGAAGCGGTATTTGCAAAGACATTCTCGGACTCGGTACCTCGAAGTCACCATATGACCATGTGTTCTGGTTATAAACACTCAACTAGCAATGTGGTGTGTAACCCCTAGAATTCAATTTGACATGACTTACGCAACTCACAATGCATCTAAAAAGCACTTTTAAAGGCAAGTTATACTAGAAAGTAGAGATGATTTTCTATTTAAAAATATGTACAGTAAAATTATAGAATTTTATTTTTCAATACAGGTAAACAACAGTGGTAGAAAATGTGTGAAACTTGCAATTGCCAACTTAACATCTTTTATGGAAGTACTATTCCAACACTAGATATACAATTAAACTCTTTATCACATTAACTACTACATCAAAGTACATAGAGATTGCTCTTACCATTAATAATTATATCGACACTCATCTAAGTTTCTCAGCCCTACATACCAATTGGTCAACTCAAAACCCATCACCTTCTTCACAATAATACTTTCATGCCCATATGTGGGAAGAAGCAAAGGAGTCCCTATATTCCATAGATGATTGTTTGGCATTGAATGTGAGTAGGGCAACCATGAGAAGTGCATTAGATAATTAGCAAAGACACAAGAAACTTATTTCCTCAAACTCCTAAGGGCCCCTTTGGCTCATGGGTGAAATGCAGGGGAAACAGAGGAATCCAATCCTATAGGATTGATGACATCATCCTTCCTTTGGTAGGCTCGGGAGAAATGGAGGATTGGTTCCTCAGGATTGGTTCACTCTCACAAAAACATAGGAAAGAAAGAATCCAAGTGGAGCTCTTGTTTTCACAAAGTTCGAGACATGGAAACGGGAATGTTTCCCTATCCTACGAAACTTCAATCCTTCGTTTTTCCTTTGGCGTACCCATGAGCCAAAGGAGCCCTAAGGTTTCCTATCAACTTCTTGGTGCAATATTGTAGATGTGCCATGTGTGTAGGTTTAGTTTTGGTGTGTGTGAGAGCATGAGTGTACGTAGGATTGGAATGTGATTCTCTCCTCTTCTTTAATGAAATGGCACACATCACTCCCGCACATTCGAGAAAAGAAAAAACTTCTTGATGCATCAAAGTCAAAAAAATACCTATTGTTAGTAGCTTAAGTGGTATTTTTTTAATAAAGCGATAGATGTATGGTTGAGATGACGGACTAGAGAAAGGAGGCGAATAGTCATTTCTAAACGTAATTGTGCCGGTCTAACTGCCTCCGACTATGAGACGAATAGAGGGACTTGCAGCTCATGTCAGCGTCGGACAGGGTCACTGGGCCGACGTGCCCCTGTTGGACGGAACACCGGCACTGTTTCCCCTGCATTTCTCCTGAGGAACCAATCCGTTTTTTTATCTAAACATACATGTATTAAAAGTTAAGGATACAATACAGGTACATTCGAGAAGGATATAGAAGACAGTTGTGTCAGCCATTTTGCACAAAGACCCCTAAAGAACAAAGAAAATGCAAGTAAGGTCCTAAATCCTCTGTCCGTTGAATCCTCCTAGCTTCGCTACCACCGGCCGTTGCCGGAAGTCTTTCGCCGCCCACCCCAGGTCGGAAGAAGCCATCTCCCCACGAGGCTTTGGAAGTAGCCGCAGTAGACACTCGCACCATAGAATGAGATGAAGCAAACGTTGAAACTGCATCGGCCGGGGACGCGCCCCGAGCTCCCTCGACCATGGACAGGGACTCGCCGTCGACGACAGATGCTGCCACAAGATACCCGAGCCTTATCCACTCTCCACACATCCACACACCCCAGAGCTGCCTCTTTATCCTCAAACCAAAAACCCAAAAGACGCACATCCCATCCAGATCGATGCGCCACCGGCCGACGACTCATGCATAGAGATCCCCCACAGGGAACCCCTCCTCCACGGGCTCGCCGTCGACACCAGAGTGAAGCGTCGGCGGGACGAGGAAGAGTCTGAGAGGACTTATTCCTCCACGACGTCGCCGCCATCGCCTCACCGACGCTGCTAGGACACCAAAACCTAGATCTACTAGAACTAGACCTACAACCTACACCAGTCGGCGCAAGACCAACAGTCTCCGCCACTGTCAGGGAGAGTTTCAGCCTCCCGAGCTCCCTACTCTCTTCACCTTCGCCTATGGCATATAGCCCAGCGCCCAACATCTTACCGGTCCAACGACGGTGCACCGAAAAAGGCCACCAAACTCTAGACATATTAAAGTCGAGGTCTTGAAAACTACTTTAATACCCAAAACTGCATCGAAATCAATTTTCAATATTAAAGTAGCAGAATATAAACCACTTTATATAAAACAACAGAAGTTAAGTGGTTTTTAATATTAAAGTAGATGTAGAGATATAAGAATAAAAAGCTAGCTAGTCGGGTTGATAAAGGAAGCCTTCTGTTTGGATATTTTTAGGCTAGTTGAGTGCAAACTAACCTAAACTAGCTCTAGCCCTAAGATCCAAACAGGGCCATCGTTACAATATTTGGTGAATCATTATATAATCGTTACCATTGTTGATATTTACTTATATTTATAGTTTTAAAAATATTGTAACGATGTTCATCTTATTTCTATGAAATAGCAACAAAATTGTATACAACATAGTACTTATGATTGATCTTAGCTACGTATAAAGTATTAAATATTATTTTTAACTTTTTATCAATAGATTCCAAGAAGTTATAGCAAGAAGTTATCTTTGGGTTAAACTTACCCTAAAGAGTTGGAGGTTGGATTGCACGCGAGGAAGAGGGCCCAACGACGCGGTTTTGGGCGAGTCCGATTGAAAAGGTGGGCCAGAGGCCGGATAGTTTGCAGCCGTTGGGCTGAAAGATCCATCTAAAATCGGTTGTTATTCCCCAGCTACCGGATAGCTCATGCAATAGTCATGCTACTGGATCCATTAATGTACTAGAAAAATTGCGCGGCCTTGCCGCGCATGGCTATCCTTAGCTTTTTTTTATTCGTAGTTAGGTAGATGATTATAGATAATGATAACTAAATTATTCTTTACACCACACATTAGTGATATTTTTTGTGTTAATTAGAAATTATCTGTGGTTGCATATGTCAATCACGGATTTATCAATTGTTTGTTGTTACACTTGACATATATTTTGGACACTCCACTATTTTAAAGGTATTACTTAAGTAATATTTTACTCTTGTTATTGAAATAGAACTATCATATTTTTTTACTATATTTTTTTATAGAGAAACACAGGGTAAATGTATTTATTAAGGACGGAGGAACATCTTTTCACGGAAGGTTAATGTAATTATGAAATGAGGAGAATGCGACATCAAATTATGAAATTTGGAACTACATAGACGTGACATTGGGAGTTTTGAACAACTCGATTATATATTTTTTTTGTTTTTTATTTGATTTTCACATTTACCTCTTAAAAACATAGGTAAAAATGTACAGTAGAAAATTTTTACTAAAAACGTTTTTATTATGAATTCATTGCATATATTTATTCATGAGAATTACAAAACAAATTTATTTTAAATTATATATTTTTTAATGTTTTAATATACAATTTTAAAGTACATCAAATTTATTTTATAAAAGAAAAAGAGGAATAGGTAAAGAAAAACAATATTGGACTGAATTTGGTCCACTAAGGCCCAGAGAGTGGCAGATAGACCTGCCCATAAAAAGCTTGTAGTGCGGGTTGATTTTGGTAAAGTTTGAGGGCCTTTTTAGAAACTAATCTGAGAGAGGAGGCCGGAGTGCGGGTTGATTCCTTTAAAGTATAAGAGCGTTTTTGCAAAATAACATAGTCTTGCACGATCCAGTTCGTTGACGCGCCTGATCGGACGGCTGAGAATAGCGGGTGACGTGGCCGTGCTCTCCAGCCAGATCCTTCCCTGCAGATTCATTATGAAAAGATTGGTAGAAAGCAATGCCAACATTTGTTGTTTAAACCTAGAGTATATATCAGACCAATGTAATTTTATTCGGCTGTTTCATACTTCCTCAGTGCAAAATTATGATATGTTTGATTTTTTTAATCCCAAGTATGATCAATCGTCTTATTTAAAAAATTGTGTAAAATAACACTTTTTGTTGTGGCCTACTTTATCAATAAAAGTTCTTTAAAATGATTTAAATTTGATTATTTTTACATAAATAATTTGAATAAGATGAGTGGTCAAACTTGAAGTTAAAAAGTTAAACATCTTGTAATTTAGGATGGAAGAAGTATCTCTCTTAATTCTTTTGTCAAAGCTTCGTGACTGAAACAAAAATTATTTGCAGTTTCAAACTTAAAAGCGAGAAAAATGGGAGTAATGGACGACATCAGAGGCGGACGCACGGGGGCTGCCGGGGCTGCAGCCCCGGTCGTGGGCTCAAAAACAGGAGAGCAAGTCTTTAGAAAGTCTTCAGGCCCAGCCCAAAAACAGACCAACCCTAAGCTACAGCCCCTCCCGAGCAGCATCCAGCTCCCGCATCCCGCTCTCACCCGCATCCCGCAGAACTCCCGCTCCCCACCGCCCGGCTCCCCGCGCGGCTGCGCACACGTGAAAGGTTCTATCCCAAGGCTAGAGGGAGGGTGAATAGCCTAAATCGACAACTTAAAAAAAACTCAACAACAAATTAGATACTAATGAGGCGAAGCTTGACTTGCACTAGCCTACTATGGGATGCTAAGCCACCTAACCACAAAATCTATCCTAATAAGTCTAGAATCACACAATGCCTACTCAACTCTAGTAGCCTTCTAGACACAACTTAATATACTAAGACAAGTATGAGTAAGGTAATGCAAGGATGGGAAAGGTGATTATACCTCCGTGGGAAGAGTGGATGAACCAATCAAGTGATCACCAAGAGAACCAATCAATCACAATAGAGACAACAAGGTTGACACTTGATTTTCTTCCGAGGTTCACTAGTTTGCCAACTAGCTAGTCCCCGTTGTGGCAAGACACTCACTTGGAGGTTCACGCGCTAATTGGCCTCACACGCCAAAACTCGTCACCGGGTGCCGCACAACCAACACAAGATGAGGCTATTGAAACGCCACGAGCAATCCACTAGAGTTACCTTTGCGATCTCCCGCGGGGAAGGCACAAGAACCCCTCACAATCAACTTGTAGTCGACGAAGCACAATCACCAAGCTTCTCGATCTACCTCCGCTGCTCCAAACCGTCTAGGTGATGGCAATCACCAAGAGCAACAAGAAATCCGCAGCGAGAATGCCTCCCAAGTGCTACTAGATGCAAGCTATATGCGAAATGCACTTAGATCACTCAATCTCTTTTGGAAATCCACTAACCAAGCATGGAGATGAGTGGGAGGGAGTTTGCTCAGCTCAAAGGAGTCTCAATATGTTCAAATGTGCGAGAGAGAGCCTCCCCAAGCCGGCCAACACATATTTATAGACCCCTCAAGGTTTTCTAGCCGTTACCCTGTTAAGTTGGCGACGGACGCTCGACACGGGGGCGACGGACGCTCCGTCGCTAGCTTCTGATGCACTGTCAGAACTAGCCGTTGGGCTGCTTCACTGCCGACGGACGCTCCGTCGCCAGCGTCCGACGCTCTGTCAGAACTAGCCGTTGGGCTGCTTCACTGGCGACGGACGCTCCATCGCCAGCGTCCGACGCTCTAACCTCCAGCGTCCAGCGCCTGTCTTCAAACTGCTCGCTCGCAGAGCTCTCTGGAAGCCCGACGGACGCTCCACTCGTTTTGCGACGGACGCTGTGCCTCAGCGTCCGACGCACTTTGAGTTTTCTTCTGGAGCTTCTCTGTGGCCGACGGACACTCACAGTTCACAGTCCCAGCGTCCGACGCCCTTTTCTTCAGCGTCCGACGCCCTTTCTGAATTGCTGCTTCTTCCACCTTTGCTCCAAGTTGCCAAGCACTAAGATACCTCTTTAGTGAACATTTCTTGGCATGTTTTACTTGACATTTAGCATGGTGTATATCACTTAGGTCCTAGATGCACATGCAATATAGATAACACTTAGTGGCACTCGACAAACCGCAATCACTTTTGCATTTCCCCTCTTAATAGTACGGTTGTCTAACCTAAATGTGATCACACCCACTTGGTGTCTTGATCACCATAAGAAAAGTCCTAGCATATACCTTTGCCTTGTTTAGCTTAGGGTCATTCCACTTGCCTTCTTCTCCAAGTGTGAGCTTTAGGTTTTTCACCACCTTTGCTTGCTCCATCACTTGTCATCATCTTCAATGAGTGTACTAGACCAACTCAAACACTTAGAGCTAGGTTAGTACTTAGGCTTCATCAATTACCAAAATCACTATGGAGTCTTCAATCTCCCCCTTTTTGGTAAATTATGACAACCCGATATAAAGGATAGGAAATATGATTTTGAATCCTCACAAGGTTTGCAAGTGTTTTACTCCCCCTATATATGTGCACTTCTTATGATTATGAGTCAAAGCTTTGCACATATGCTTAGATAGATCTTTTGGGAGGGGTAAACTACTTGCAAACTATGACATGATGCTAAGGTATAAGAGATGGACCTTTGAAGCGTGATACCAATCGAAGTGCGCCAAAAATACCTTCCTTAGCAACATGGTTAGCTCGATACCAATTGAAAGACATGAAAATATCTATGGTTCTAGCTAACATCTATACATGCTAGTGATAAATTCATCAATCAAGATTATACTAGGCATGTACCACAGAAGCAAGTCATATTAAATTGAAGTACAATGCAAGCAAACATATGTGTGAGTGCACATTCAAATGCAACAACTTGTTCATAGGCTTGCTCCCCCTACTTGTGTGCTCAAATTTTAATTTTTCACTTTCAAATCTCCCTCTTTGATCTTTCTTCTTACAAACTTTTCCCTTTTTGTTAAGGTCATATTTCATATCACTTTCTTATATCACTTTCTCTCCCCCTTTGTCATAAATTACCACAAAGGGTTCACTTGTTGTAGTTCCATCAAGTCAATTCATAAAAGAGGTGAGGTGAAAATTAACCAATTTTTGTTCATCCTAGATCACTTGTCCTATATATTTAACACGGTTTAAACCATGGACAAGCTTTTTCACACATCTTACAATGGTTATCTTATCCATGTTGGTTAAATACAAAGGCAAATTTTCTAGACTAAACATGTGAAGGTGCAAGCTTATCAACATGCCATATGATACCACTTGGACAAACAAGTCAAAGAAGCAAGAGTGGTAGCATATGCACATACAAGGCATTTTATTTTTCATGAATGAGCCTAAATGAGTGATGTCTATATGTTCTACACAAGTCTAGCAACGGATGAATGCATATGTCAAACAATTGTACCTTGCTATCTTGGAGTAGAAGTATGTCATAAGTGGAGTTGCATCAACTCATGTTGGAGAAATCCAAGATGTTCAACTCATTCCTCAACTTACAAAACCTCTTCTCATCAAGTGGCTTGGTGAATATGTCTGCTAATTGATCATCGGTGCCCACATTGTCAATGTAAATGTCACCCTTTTGTTGATGATCTCTTATGAAATGGTGTCTCACATCTATGTGCTTTGTTCTAGAGTGTTGGATGGGATTGCTTGTAAGCTTCACCGCACTTTCATTGTCACATAACAAGGGAACCTTCTTGAATTTGATTCCATAATCATTCAAGGTGGCCTTCATCTATAATAGTTGTGCACAACAGCTCCCCGCACTAATGTATTCGGCTTTGGCGGTAGAGAGTGCCACACTATTTTTCTTCTTGGATGACCATGAGACTAGTGATCTTCCCAAAAGTTGACATGTTCCACTAGTACTCTTCCTATCAACCTTGCATCCCGCATAATCGGAGTCCGAATATCCAATCAATTCAAATCTTGATCCCTTGGGAAACCATAATCCAACCTCTTGTGTATGCTTTAAATATCCCAATATCCTCTTTGTGGCTTTCAAATGACTCTCTCTAGGAGATGCTTGAAATCTAGCACACATGCATACACTAAACATGACATCCGGTCGTGATGCGGTTACATAGAGTAGACTTCCAATCATTGACCGATATAGTGTTTGCTCAACCATCATGCCACTTGTGTCACTATCCAAGTGTCCATTTGTCCCCATGGGAGTACTAATTCCTTTAGCATCTTCTAACCCAAACTTCTTGATCATATCCTTGATGTACATGCCTTGACTCACAAATGTACCATTCTTCATTTGCTTGATTTGGAGTCCAAGAAAGTAACTAAGTTCACCAATCATGGACATCTCAAACTCATTTGCCATCATTTCACCAAACTCTTCACAAAAATCTTGATTTGTAGACCCAAAGATAATGTCATCCACATAGATTTGCAAGACAAACAAGTCACTTCCAATCTTCTTAGTGAATAGAGTGGTGTCAACCAAACCAATCTTGAATCCCTTAGAGAGGAGAAAACTTCTCAACCTCTCATACCATGCTCTAGGTGCTTGCTTCAATCCATAGAGAGCTTTCTTGAGCTTGAATACATGGTTGGGCTTCTTTATATCTTCAAATCCGGGTGGTTGCTCAACATACACTTCCTCATTAATGTACCCATTCAAGAATGCACTTTTGACATCCATTTGGTACAACTTGATGTTATGTGCACAAGCATAGGCTAATAGAATCCTTATTGCCTCTAATCTTGCCACCGGAGCATATGTTTCCCCAAAGTCAAGACCTTCAACTTGAGTGTACCCTTGTGCAACTAGTCTTGCTTTGTTTCTCACCACCATTCCATCTTGATCTTGCTTGTTCTTGAATACCCATTTGGTTCCAATGACATTGTGATTTCTTGGTCTATCCACTAGTTCCCAAACTTGATTTCTTGTGAAGTTGTTAAGTTCTTCATGCATAGCATTTATCCAATCCATATCCTTCAAAGCTTCATCAATCTTGGTTGGCTCAAATGATGAGACAAAAGAGTAATGCTCACAAAATGAAGCCAATCTTGATCTTGTTTGAACACCACTTTGAATGCCTCCAATAACTTGATCTAGAGGATGATCTCTTGCAATATTGGTAGGTTTAAGAACTTGCATGTGAGAATCTTGAGCATTTTATTGAGATGATGATGGACTAGCCTCTTGTTGATCTTGAACTTGAGCTTCACTAGCATTTGCTTGATCTTGATTTTGAGAGCCACTTGCTTCTTCTTGTAAGTGAATGGTCACTTGATCTTCATCTTCATCTTGTACTTGTCCTGGTATAATGTCACCAATATCCATCTCTTTCATTGCATTGACCAATTTGTCACCTCTCACATCATCCAAGTTTTCTTGTTCATCTTGAGAGCCTTGTGTTTCATAAAATTCCACATCATGCACTTCCTCAAGAATTCCACTAGATGAGTTCCATACTCTATAAGCCTTGCTTGATGTAGAGTAACCAAGTAGAAATCCCTCATCACATTTCTTCTCAAACTTGCTTAGTCTTGTTCCCTTCTTTAAGATATAGCACTTGCACCCAAACACTCTAAAGTATGCAATATTTGGCTTTCTTCCATTCAAGAGTTCATATGGAGTCTTCTCAAGCATCCCATGACAATAGAGACGGTTGCTAGAGTAGCAAGCTGTGTTGATAGCTTCGGCCCAAAAGGAATGACTCACATTGTATTCACTCAACATTGATCTTGCCATGTCAATCAAGGTTCTATTCTTTCTTTCAACTATCCCATTTGATTGTGGAGTGTACTTTGGAGAGAATTAATGGTTGATTCCAAAGTCATCACAAAGTTCATCAATTCTTGTGTTCTTGAACTCACTTCCATTATCACTTCTAACTCTCTTGATAGTTGTTTCAAACTCATTATGGCATCTCTTGACAAATGTCTTGAAGATATCAAATGTGTCACTCTTGTCACTTAAGAAGAATACCCATGTGTATCTTGTGAAGTCATCAACTATCACAAAACCATACTTATTCCCACCAATGCTTGCATATGTAGTTGGCCCAAAGAGATCCATGTGCAATAACTCAAATGCTTTGCTTGTACTCATGATGCTCTTCTTTGGATGAGTGTTGCCAACTTGCTTTCCGGCTTGACATGCACTACATAGCTTGTCCTTTTCAAATGAGACATCCTTCAAGCCTCTCACTAGATCATGTTTGACTAACTTGTTCAATTGCTTCATGCCAACATGCCCAAGTCTTCTATGCCATAGCCAACCCATGATTGATTTGGTGATGAGACATGTTGAGAGTTGAGTCTCACTAGCATTGAAATCCACAAGATAGAGATTCTCATACTGAAAACCCTTGAAGATCATATTAGAGCCATCCACACTTATGATTTCCACATCCTCCACTCCAAATATGCACTTGAAACTGAGATCACATAGTTGAGCCACCGACAATAAGTTGAACTCAAGCCTTTCAACTAGAAGCACATTGCTAATGCTAAGATCATTTGAGATAGCAATCTTTCCAAGCCCTTTCACCTTGCCTTTTCCATTATCACCAAATGTGATATTATCAAATCCATGGTCACTATCTTGGTTTATTGAGTTAAACATTCTTCCATCTCCGGTCATGTGTTGATTGCACCCACTATCAAGCACCCAATGCCTCCCTCCGGCTTTGTAATTGGCCTACAAGAGAGATCAATTCTTTTTAGGTACCCAAACTTGCTTGGGTCCTCCAAGGTTAGTTACCAAGGATTTTGGTACCCAAATGGACTTCTTGGAAGCCATCCATGGTGCACCAACAAACTTGGCATGAACACCATTAGTACCATTAGAAAGAATGTACAGTGAATCAACTCTAATAGAGGATATTTCTTGCTTGGCCTTCTTGTTCTTGCATACTTGCTCATTGTGACCATCTTGCTTGCAACTCTTGCAATAGCTACCGGTGTTCTTCACAAAACGAGTTTTGTGAGAAACAAAAGCGGCCTTGCCTTTCTTGGGGGTATAGCCCAATCCCTCTTTGTAGAGAGAAGATCTTTGGCTACCCAAGCACATAAGTAAGTGGTCCTCACCTCCATAAGCCTTAGCTAAGGAGTGATTGAGCTTTGTAACTTCCTTCTTGAGTGTTTCATTTTCAACCATTAGTGAGGCATTACAAGTAGAGCCATCACTAGTAGATGAAGTAGAAGTGGTAGTGCTACAAGAGGGGTTAGTGGGAGCAACAATGATAGGAGCATAAAATGATTCATCAAGAATATCACATGTAACTCCCATGTCACATGTTTGAATAATCTCTTTCTTACTTTGATCTAAGAGAGAGGAATGAGCTCTTTCAAGCTTAGTGTGAGACTTCACTAGCTCCTCATGGGCTTCCATTAGCCTCTCATGAGATGCTACGGCCTCATCAACGTTTTGCTCAAGAGCCACATTGGTCTTGCGCAGTTCCTTGCATTCCTTCCTCTTCTTATCTATGTATTCTTTAGCTTGTTCAAGCATGTCCATGAGTTCCTCCTTTGAGGGCTCCTCACTATCACTATCGCTCTCACTCTCACTCTCATCATGAGAAAGTACCTTAGTGGATTTAGCCATGAAGCATGATGATGAGGTGTCAAATAGAGAGATCTTGTCCCTCATTGCAATGCTTGCAAAAGCCTTCTTCTTGGTAGATGTCTTCTTTTCTTGATCATCATCTTCACCACAAGAAGAATCATTATCCCATGTCACAATGTGAGAATACCCCTTCTTCTTCTTGTCAAAAGTGGGCTTCTTCTCTTTCTTGTCTCTCTTCTTGTGATCATCATCATCCTTGTCACTATTGTATGGGCAATGAGCAATGAGATGATCAAAGCTTCCACACTTGAAGCACTTCCTTGGCTCATCAAAGTTCTTGGAAGATGGTCTCTTCCTTCTTGCATGATATCCCTTCTTCTTCATGAATCTTCCAAACTTTCTCACAAAGAGAGCCATTTCTTCTTCATCAATCTCACTAGCACTTGAGCCTTCATCTTCACTAGATTCTTCATCCTTGGCTTTGCCCTTGCTCTTGTATGATGAAGTAGCTTTGAAAGCTATGCTCTTCTTCTTCTCATCTTTCTTTTCTTCTTTCTTGACATCTTTTTCTTTGTTGTCCCAGTAAGCATCTTGTGTCATCACATCTCCCAAGACTTGGTTAGGAGTCACGGTGTCTAATCCACCTCTCACAATCAAGGTCACAAGAGTCTCAAACCGAGATGGGAGACTTCTCAAGAACTTGTGAGAGAAGTCCTTGTCCTCAACCTTCTCTCCAAGAGCCGTGAGATCATTGACTAGCACTTGTAGCCTATGGAACATATCCGGCACATTCTCATCATCCTCCATCTTGAAGCTTGCAAACTTTTCTTTGAGGATGTATGCCTTTGCACTCTTGACGACTTGGGTGCCTTCAAATGATTCTTCTAGCTTCTTCCAAGCCTCATGAGCACTCTCAAGATTCTTGATTTGCTCAAACACTTTTTCATCAAGTGTCTCATGAATAGCACTTAGAGCAATATCATTGTATTGCAACTTTTCTTCTTCTTGCGGAGTGGGAGCTTCCTCGTTTTCAACCTCAAACTTCTTGTCCACCACAAGTCACACCTTCCGGCTAATTGACTTGATGTGTGCGGTCGTCTTGACCTTCCAATAGCCATAGTTGGAACCATCAAATCTCGGTGGTTTCTTCATGTTGTTGATTTGAGCCATGATCACACCGTACGTTGTTAAGCCTCAAATTGACGGTGTACTGGCTCTGATACCACTTGAAAGGTCCTATCTCAAGGCTAGAGGGAGGGTGAATAGCCTAAATCGACAACTTAAAACAAACTCAACAACAAGTTAGATACTAATGAGGCGAAGCTTGACTTGCACTAGCCTACTAGGGGATGCTAAGCCACCTAACCACAAAATCTATCCTAATAAGTCTAGAATCACACAATGCCTACTCAACTCTAGTAGCCTTCTAGACACAACTTAATATACTAAGACAAGTATGAGTAAGGTAATGCAAGGATGGGAAAGGTGATTATACCTCCGTGGGAAGAGTGGATGAACCAATCAAGTGATCACCAAGAGAACCAATCAATCACAATAGAGACAACAAGGTTGACACTTGATTTTCTTTCGAGGTTCACTAGTTTGCCAACTAGCTAGTCCCCGTTGTGGCAAGACACTCACTTGGAGGTTCACGCGCTAATTGGCCTCACACGCCAAAACCCGTCACCGGGTGCCGCACAACCAACACAAGATGAGGCTATTGAAACGCCACGAGCAATCCACTAGAGTTACCTTTGCGATCTCCCGCGGGGAAGGCACAAGAACCCCTCACAATCAACTTGTAGTCGACGAAGCACAATCACCAAGCTTCTCTATCTACCTCCGTTGCTCCAAACCGTCTAGGTGATGGCAATCACCAAGAGCAACAAGAAATCCGCAGCAAGAATGCCTCCCAAGTGCCACTAGATGCAAGCTATATGCGAAATGCACTTGGATCACTCAATCTCTTTTGGAAATCCACTAACCAAGCATGGCGATGAGTGGGAGGGAGTTTGCTTAGCTCAAAGGAGTCTCAAGATGTTCAAATGTGCGAGAGAGAGCCTCCCCAAGCCGGCCAACACATATTTATAGACCCCCTCAAGGTTTTCTAGCCGTTACCCTGTTAAGTTGGCGACGGACGCTCGACACGGGGGCGACGGACGCTCCGTCGCTAGCGTCCGACGCACTGTCAGAACTAGCCGTTGGGCTGCTTCACTGCCGACGGACGCTCCATCGCCAGCGTCCGACGCTCTATCAGAACTAGCCGTTGGGCTGCTTCACTGGCGACGGACGCTCCATCTCCAGCGTCCGACGCTCTGACCTCCAGCGTCCGGCGCCTGTCTTCAAACTGCTCGCTCGCAGAGCTCTCTGGAAGCCCGACGGACGCTCCAATCATTTTGCGACGGACGCTGCGCCTCAGCGTCCGACGCACTTTGAGTTTTCTTCTGGAGCTTCTCTGTGGCCGACGGACGCTCGGAGTTCACAGTTCCAGCGTCCGACGCTATCGTCCGTTGCGTCGGACAGCGTCCGACGCCCTTTTCTTCAGCGTCCGACGCCCTTTCTGAATTGCTGCTTCTTCCACCTTTGCTCCAAGTTGCCAAGCACTAAGATACCTCTTTAGTGAACACTTCTTGGCATGTTTTACTTGACATTTAGCATGGTGTATATCACTTAGGTCCTAGATGCACATGCAATATAGATAACACTTAGTGGCACTCGACAAACCGCAATCACTTTTGCATTTCCCCTCTTAATAGTACGGTTGTCTAACCTAAATGTGATCACACCCACTTGGTGTCTTGATCACCATAAGAAAAGCCCTAGCATATACCTTTGCCTTGTTTAGCTTAGGGTCATTCCACTTGCCTTCTTCTCCAAGTGTGAGCTTTAGGTTTTTCACCACCTTTGCTTACTCCATCACTTGTCATCATCTTCAATGAGTGTACTAGACCTACTCAAACACTTAGAGCTAGGTTAGTACTTAGGCTTCATCAATTACCAAAATCACTATGGAGTCTTCAACGCGCC
This sequence comes from Microstegium vimineum, assembly GCA_022036555.1. Lineage (NCBI taxonomy): Eukaryota > Viridiplantae > Streptophyta > Magnoliopsida > Poales > Poaceae > Microstegium > Microstegium vimineum. Next base: position 41,459,183 of record CM039124.1, on the reverse strand, counting down.
CCGCCGTCCGGCTCCACGCCCCGGCGCGGCGCTCCTCTAGCCAGTCCGCGTCCGGCGTCCGCCCGTGCGGCCGTGCCCGGCCGCCCGCGCTCGCCCCGTCGTCTTGCCGCCTGCTCCGACTGGTGGCAGCGCCTGGCGCCTCTGCGGCTCCGCCCTTGGCTGGTCACGTCTGGTCAGCCTCGTCTGCAACTCTCTGCTGCACTGTCTAGTGAGACAGTGAGGTGAGCTAACTCCAGTCTTTTTTTTTCAAAAATTTCAATACTAGGTGTAGTAATTATAGCTTTGATACTTAGCATTAGAAACTTTGATATTGTAGGGCATAACAATGGAAAGATATTTTTGGCAAGAAAGATATTTCAAATGTTCCAATTACAGCTACAACTAATGAGAGTCGGGTTGAACCAAAAAGACACCGAATCGAGCTTGATATGAATGATATAGTTGCTGATCCAGGACTGAGAAAGCCAATTGATGAATTTCATCATGATATTAGGGATGATGCTAGGAGAGCATATCTAGAGATGGGTCCACATCAGCCAGTTTGTTCATTTCAAAGAACCGAGGGTAAAACTCAAACAAGAGGTTTTGTTAAGTCATGGTTTGATCTGTTTGATTGGGTAGAATATAGTGTAGCCAAGGATGCAACCTATTGCTTTTATTGCTACCTCTTTAAGCCACAAAAAACTAGCAATTTTGGAAATGATGCATTTACCAAAGCAGGGTTTAGAAATTGGAAAAAGGGAAAGGATTGTTTGAGGCAGCATGCTCAAGCAATTGATGGCTTTCATAGTAATGCTAGAAAACGAGCAATTGATTTCAAAAATCAAAGGCAAAGTGTAGAACATGTGTGGATAGTAACAAGTGCAGCGGAAGAGGAGGCTTATAAAGCTCGTTTAAATATAATGTTAGGCATTGCTAGATTTCTCCTTTTGCAAGCTCTAGCATTTCGTGGACATGATGAGTCTAAAACATCAAGAAATAAAGGGAATTTTTTGAAGATGCTTGAGTGGTATAGAAAGAAGGATCCTAAGGCTGCACTTGTGACCGGTGAAAATGCTCCAGGGAATAATCAAATGAGTTGTCCAAAAGTTCAAAAAGATTTGGTTAGGGCTTGTGCTGAGGAGACAAGTGAGTTAATCAAGATTGAAATAGGAGATCGTTGCTTTGCAGTGCTTGTTGATGAGGCTCGTGATGCATCTATTAAGGAACAAATGGTTGTGGTTGTGAGGTATATATCTTCTCTTAATGTGTGTAATTTATTTATTTTCTTTTAATGTGTGTAATTAACACTATGTTTCCTTTTGAATTGTAGGTTTGTCAATGATAAAGGAAGTGTCATTGAGAGGTTCCTTAGCCTCCAACATGTTTCTGACACCACATCAACTTCACTGAAGGAAGCATTGGATTTTATGCTTGCAAGATATGGTCTATCTATTTCAAAGATTGGAGGATAAGGATATGATGGAGCTTCAAACATGAGAGGACAGTTTCATGGTTACAAAGACTGGTATTGAATGAAAATCCATTTGCTTTTTACATCCACTGTTTTGCTCATCAATTACAGATTGTAGTAGTTTCTGTAGCCAAGTGTTGTGATTCAACTCTTGATTTTTTCAATTATGCCACTTCAATTGTGAATATTGTTAGTGCTTCTTGCAAGCGAAAAGACCAACTCCTCCAAAATCATCATGATAGTCTTGTTGAGCAATTAGATAGTGGTGTTATTGTTCCTGGGAAAGGGAAAACCCAAGAAACTAGTCTTGCTAGGCCTGGTGATACACGGTGGGGCACACATCACAAAACATTGTCACGTCTTATGCTCATGTGGGGTTCTGTGCTTGAGGTGTTAGAAAATATTTGTGATGATGGAACTGATGCGGAAAAGAGAACAACAACATCTGGATTGATTTCAAAAATGGAGTCATTTGAATTTGTGTTCATATTACATCTTATGATTAGAATTTTGGGGGTGACTCAAGAACTGTCACAATGTTTGCAAAAGAAAAATCAGAACATTGTTAGAGCAATAGGATTGATTGGTTCTGTGATGAGAACTTTAAATGCCATGAGATAAAATGGTTGGGATGATCTTTTCCAAGAGGTAAAAATCTTTTGTGATTTTGCGAAGATAAATAATCCTGTTATGGAAGATTTGATACCAGTTAGAAGTCGATCAAAATTTCGTGGAGCCAAATTAGTGACATACTACCATCATTTTCATCATGGGATTTTCAATGTTGTCCTTGATCAGATTCTTTGTGAGTTAAACAATCGATTTCCAGAAAGATCAACTGAACTCTTGAGATGTGTTGCTTGTCTTGATCCAACAAATCAATTTGCAAACTTTGAGATACAGAAATTAGTTGAGCTTGCTAAGATTTATAGAGATGACTTCAGTGATTATGACTGTGTCAAGCTAAGAGGTGACCTTCTGGTATTCATTGATGAAGTCAAAAATGATAAAGATTTTGACACTTGTATTGATCTTGGTAGCCTTGCTGAGAAGATGGTTCAAAGTGATAGACATACACATTTCCCTTTGGTGTATCGTCTCATTGAACTTGCATTGATTTTGCCAGTGGCAACAACAACAGTTGAAAGAGCCTTCTTCGCTATGAACATTATCAAGACAGAAAGAAGGAATAAAATGAATGATGATTGGATGAATAATAGCATGATATGCTATATTGAGCGGGATTTGTTTGTATCAGTTGAAGATGAGAAAATTCTAAAGCGCTTTCAAGGCTTAAGAACCCGCAAGATAAATTTGCCACGTGAGGGCTCAAGGTGTGTATTGTTTTAGTACATTTCATTTTATAATGCTATCTTGATTTTGAAGAAGTTTGACATTTTAAAAATTTTGTAGCATTGAGCATGGTGGTCCAAGTGAAAATTCATGAAGACCGAAGACATGGATTTTTATATTATAGAAGGCTCGTTTTATTTGGTATTTCTCTATCCTCAATGTTATATACATCTTTGAACAATTTGAATCGATCCAAATGATTGTTATATGTCTATATCTATTATTAGTGTACTGTATAGTGAGTAAAAATTTTGCCCTCTATTGTTTAGCCCCCACTTGGTCCGTTTCTGGATCCGCTACTAGACGACATGATGAATATATGAGGGACAGACATATTCAAAGGATGAAAAAGTGGTGAGAGTAAAGGACACAAATACAGGTGACGAACGGTGGGATGAAAGAGAAGCGAGTGACACACAGGACACACAAACGTTCGGAGAGAGTAGAAAACAAAAAAATAAAAATTTCCATATAATGTTAGGTATGAATATATAAATATGTATAATATAGATAAAAAAATTATAACTTTTTCTTTTGTCTTTCTTATTTAGGGTCTGTTTGATACACATGGCTAGTTATTAGGTGGGCTAAAGGTAATCCAAACTAGTTATGATTGGCTAGCTACTTGGCTCACAACTAGTTGAAGTTTTGGCTAAAAAAATACTTCACTTATTAACTTTCATGTTTGAATAATTAGAACTAATTTTAGCTAATTAGTATTAGTTAGCTAGCAATTAACCCTTGTATCAAACAAACCCTTAATTTTTCAATTTGGTTCTCACAAATGTTTAGACACCTACAAGTTGATGTATTGTCACTAGCATCATCTAATCCGCTACGAATTGAGCATCACTCCTAGCGTTCACCACATCACATAATCTAATTGAAAAAAAAGCTTCGGTTGAAGGGTCTAACATCACTCTTGGAATAGGAGGAAATGTGGGCATACTATGTCTCTACAACACTTTTAAGGCAAGATCAATATTGTACTCAGTACACACAACACGTGTGTTGGTTTAAAATAAAATACAAGATGATTCCTAAGGGCAACTAAATGTTGTGAAAAAGTATTCCATAGTGAATTAAATATTATGTATCAGGTGACTCAAATATTATGAAGACAGACAATAAAAAAGAAATAGCAAAAGCTACACATAGCACTATAGGCTGGCCACAAGATAATAAAAATGTTACTTTCATTGTGACAAGCACATTAAACAAACGAAGTTGGCTCCACAAGCTAGCTGTTGGTCGCTACCACGCTGGTCTCCTCTTCTACTTGCCTCATTGCTTATTTCTACAAAACTAAATGAGCTTGCCGCTCAATTCTCAACACCTGAAATTTAACTTTAGAACACATCTCTCTAGAACGCATTTGTTTTCAATGTAACCCACCGCTAGAAACTTCTCAAAACTCCTGAATAAGACTCTTCATCCTAGTACTCATCAGAGGGTAGTGGCCAAATCTCACCTCCTACACCCCAATCTCAGTTTCCTATGGAGCATCCAATTTTCTATAGAACTTCAATCATTTTTGTCCTCCAGGAATCCACCCACCATATGGCCATTCTCCTCCTAGATTTCAAGGTGTTGGATTTCATCTCCATTAAAGTGTTGATCCTTTGGGTGCACCTACAGCCAATAGGCCACCATTAGTGCTGTAATTTGGCCATCTTGGTGGAACTGCAACCAACCCTTATTTCCATGGACCCGAGTCAAGTTCTCGATGCTCTGCACTACAAGCGAAGCAGTCAGTCAACATTGAAGAGTTAAGTGATAACACTGAAGAAGAACCAAAGAGGTGTCAACGCATCAATTGGAGTGAAGAAGAAAATGATCGGTTATTTAGTTCATGGATACATCATTTCACTGATCCTATAATCGGGATCGACAGGAAATGTGAGTACTATTGGAAAGTTGTAGCTACTGAGTTCAATGACAATGCATCCAAAAATATCCACAAGAGGTCGGTTAAACAATTGAAGACACATTGAGGGATGTGAAGAGGGATATCACAAAGTTTAGTGGGGCTTATGCTAAAGCTATGAGTGCACGCAACACTGGGGAATCTGATGCTATGGTCCTGAAAAATGCCCATGAGATGTTCAAGGAACAAAACAAGGGTATGTCTTTTATATATGAGAGAGGCATCTATGACATACCAGATGATAACAAAGATATGAAAATTCGCAATCAATCAACTCACATCCGTCTCGAGGAAGATTTGATAGAGCATATATGGCAAAAAAATCAGTACACAACATCATGAACCTGACAAAGCGTAGAGTCTCATTCATGTAATTTTAGGATTGTGTGTTTTCTTAAAATAATTTGTAACCGTATTTGAAATAAGCACTTTTATTTCATTGTTTATTCATACTTTGCAAAAAGATCGGACGTTACAAACTCAAACTCTCATTTTTCTTACAACTAACAAAGCTAAAGCGGCTGCTATTACTACGACGGATAGGAGGTAGGAAATGATTATACCTGCTGAGATGGAGAAGAACGAATCGGTGCCCCGCGAGTCAGTGCACCCCTGCCGTCCACATACGCCGGCTTGGGAGTCTGTGTACAACGCCGAGGCCCTGGCCGCTGCCCCGCGAGATCCAGGAGCCAGGCGTTTGCGCTGGTGCCGCCCGGTGGCACGCGAGGTCCCGCGCCGGACGTTCGCGTGGGTGACAGCAGTCGGTGCGGGGCTGCGGGCTATTTGGCGAAGGCTCATTAAAAAATGAATCGAGGGAGGATCTCATACCAATGAAACTTATTATTTTAGGAAACTACTCATTCCCGTTTGATTTTATTTTTAGACGGACTGCTGGGCACATACTCACTCCTTGTATGCTGACATCAGCGCCGACACTGACGGAAAAAAACAAAACATTTATTTTAAATTGTTATACCTTCTAAATTGTATATCCGTTTTTTAATTCTGTCTACACTAGTGTGTTTTACGTGACATTGATAACTTATATTATAATAATTTATTTGTACAACTTAAGTATAAGTTGTATTTTGAACTTCGATGTACAAATTAATATCACAACACATTAGTAGAAAATATAAAAAAACATGGTGTATAAATTTATATTATACATATATAACTAGTATATGATATAAAAAAATTTAAAAGCAAAGAAAAAAGTAGAAAGAAAGAAAAACTTGAAAACACAATTTATGTATAAAAAGTTATCAAAGACAACATGTGTACACAAGTTATTCTATACAACTTGTTAAGGATGCCAAAAGAAATAAATTAAATAAATAAAAAATAAAAAAATAAAAAAGAATACTAAAAAGCTATGAAACATGAGTTATGTGCAAAAAATATTAAACGCAACTTGTGTACATTAGTACTCTATATAGCTTATGGACATAAGTTATTCTATGCAACTTAATTATACACAATTTATGTACAACATTCGGACGTCTCTGTAACTCATGAAGACAGATAAATTTTTTTGCTAAACAACTGAAACTGTTAAGAAAAGTGAAAAAGGTAAAAAAAAAACGAAAAAACATACTGCCGGTGTCTGCATGCCACTTAAGGAGCCAGACTTACATACACAGAATCATTCGATTCGAATGACAGAAGAGAAAAAAAAATAAAAAATGAACACAGTGAAAAGGTCGCAAACAAGTCCGATTAAATAAGAAGACACGACCATTCACTCGTCGTTCACTGCGCGCAAGAAACGAGTGAACGCTCGTGATATTGAATTTGTGGGCGGAGATAGAGATGGGGATGTGCAGCTCTGCGGACTTTCTCTATCGCGAGTAAGAGACAGGGGAAGTTGAGGGCGGGGATTCTTTATTTGGATGTGGGACCAGACCTTATGACAACCAATTTATTGGTCTGTTAAGATCGTTTGAAAATTCTAAAATTTTACAGGATTTTTCATCACATCAATATTTGAACGTATGCATTGAGTATTAAATATAGGTAAAAAATAATTAATTATATAGTTTATATCTAATTTACGAGATAAATCTTTTAAATCTAGTTACTCCATGATTGATAACAATTAACAAATACAAATAAAACACTACTTCCTCTGTCCTTTATTAAATGTCGTTTTGAATTTTCGTGTCATAACTTTGAATAAATTTATATAAAAGATGTGTAATATTTATATCCCTAAGTAAATTAATTAAAAAACTAGATTAAAAGATCTATCTAATGAAATCAATTATGTATCATAAATATTAATATTTTTTTATACAAAATTAATCGAAGTTGTTTCTTAGGAAGTGAGAAAGACAGTTATTTAGGGACGGAGGGAGTATAGTTCAAAATTTTATAAAGATTTTGATCTAAACCTGGCCTATATACTGTATCGTAACTTTATACATTTGTACTCCCTCCGTCCTTAAATAAGTGTCGTTTGTGGTTCCAAAAAACTTCTTTGACTAAATATATATTAAAAAATATTAATATTTATGCTACATAATTAGTATCGTTGGTTGGAAAGATCTTTGAATTTAGTTTTTAATAAATTTATTTGAAACTACAAACGTTGTACGTATTTTCTACAAATCGAGTCAAAGTTGTGGCACGGACATCAATGACGACACTTATTTAGGACAGAGGAAGTATTTGTGAGACCCATTCACATGAGGCAGTTGGCCTATATATATTGATCTGGCTCTAAACAAAACAAAATAGTCGACTGTTTCCTTGCTGCGCCAGCAGCCCCTCTCTGCCTAGCTGTCCTGTCCTGCGACTGCGAGTATTCCTCCATTCGCTCCCTCTGACCCGCACCCGCACGGCAGCGTCGGGAGGCGGGACCCACTGTGGAGTGTACTACTACTGTGTGTACTGTCGGCGTCCGTAGCTTTCCCGTAATGCCACGCCACGCCACGCCACGCCACACATCTACTACGTATACCGTGCACGAGACGACCCTGCCGTCGCACCGGACCCACTGAGCACCCACCCACCGCCCAGCGGGACCCACGCCGTCCTTGTACCCTCACTGTCTGCGCAGAATGTCCCCGGCCCCCACCGCCCGCTGACCCCGCCTCCGCCTCCGGCGACCCCGATCCCCGCCGGCGAAATGGCGGCGTGGTGCTCCGCCGAGTCCACCAAGCCGGTCTTCGTAGGGATCTACGGCGCCGTCCTCGGCGGCTTCGCGGTCTCCGCCCTCTTCTTCCTGCTCTCCTCCTTCTCCTCGCTCTCCGCGCCCACGCTGCCCCTCCCGGCCGCCGCCATCGCCGGGGCCAACTTCTCCGCGCCCATTCCCGCGCAGCCCGAGACCATGTACAACCGCCCCATCTGGAAGCCGCCGCCACGGCGGGCGCGGACGCCGCCTCCGCGCGCGTTCCGGCTCACCCGCGACATGGTCGCCGCCCGCGCCCGCGACGGCGTCATCGCCGTCACCTTCGGCAACTACGCCTTCCTCGACTTCATCCTCACCTGGGTGCGCCACCTCACCGACCTCGGCGTCGACAACCTCCTCGTCGGCGCCATGGACACCAAGCTGCTCCGGGAGCTCTACTTCCGGGGCGTGCCCGTCTTCGACATGGGCAGTAGGATGGCAACCGAGGACGCCGGGTGGGGATCCCCCACCTTCCACAAGATGGGCAGGGAGAAGGTGCTGCTCATCAACGCGCTCCTGCCTTTCGGGTACGAGCTGCTCCTGTGCGACACGGACATGGTGTGGCTCAAGAACCCACTGCCCTACCTCGCCCGATACCCCGACGCGGATCTCCTCACGTCCAGCGATCAGGTCATACCCACCGTCACCGACGACAGCCTGGAGAACTGGAGGGAAGGTAATTATTCACCACAGATATGTCGTGGGTTCTCAATCTTTCTGGTTTCTAAGTTGCTTGTGTGTTTGTTACCAATCTCTGTTGCCAGCAGTACTAACAAGCACAGATCGCATCATATTCTATTCACTCCTGAGGTTGACATCAGAGATGGTGTGATATGCAGACCCAAATAAGTTATCTTATTTGTTAGGAGGCTGAAGAGCTGCATGAGCCGTGTTTGCCATTTCCTTTGTACTGCCTATCTTGGAAGTTTGGAATGAACTTGCATTTAAGTACAGATTCACAACATTGAGCATTTTCAAAAGTGAACAGTCAATGAAGAAAGATTTTCACTAGTGACTACAACTCAAGTAGTTAGTTTGTGAAGTACTGAAGTGTATGTGCATGATTATCATGTAGCAAATACCTGCAATATAGACCTTGTTGAACATACCCTCTTGCTTGGCATTCCTGTGTAAATGAAGATGACTAAGCAGCTCAGCATTCTCGAGTTTCACAGGCATTATTGAGTGATGGATGCACACATTTCAAGCATGCTATAACTATAAATATTTTTATACTTTGGTTCTACTCAGTGTTTGTAATATTAAATTTTAATTTAACAAATAAATTCCTGAATGCACGAGTTATATTCAGTGTTTTCTTGGGTGTATTTAGACAATTGAATCTTTTTTTACAGTCTTTTTCTGTTCTATGAATTTTAACAACATAAGGTACTGGAGGTTCTTATGGACCTAGACATACGTACCCTCCAGTCTCCATAGCCCAACAAAATGATTTCATGCTCAAATTTGTTATGCTGTACTTCACCCTCATCTTTCAGGCATGTCCCTTCCACTCTTGGATGTCCTTATGATTCTATGAAAATACCTAACTGAGCAAGGATGCTTTGGTGGCTCCCAAGTTTTGAGCGAATTATTTTTATTGTCTTTTTGAAAACTACATAACTGAAGATTCCAGTGCTTATGTAATTGATAACATGACAGTCAATCTCTATTATGTTATTCACAGTTACTGGTGCATTCAACATTGGTATTTTCCATTGGCGACCCACTGAACCTGCTAAAAGGCTGGCAAAAGATTGGAAAGATTTAGTCATATCTGATGATAAGGTGTGGGACCAGAATGCTTTTAATGATCTTGTACGCAAAAAATTTGGACAGCCAGTTCAAGGAAGTGATCTTGTATATTCTTATGATGGGAAATTGAAGCTGGGAGTACTACCAGCAAGTATATTTTGCAGCGGCCATACATATTTTGTGCAGGTAGGAGTATTTCTTTTTTTGTGGATGCTAATTAGAAATTTTGCATTTGAAAACACTTTTTAGTTAGATAATAGTTGTATCTTGTTATTTTTTGCGTACGTGTAGCTCTTTAGATATTCTGTTTGCATTGTTTTAGTAGTTTCCCCCCCCCCCCCCCCCCCCTTGTTAGTTGTGTTCATTGTGCTCTACTGATTTGAAGGCGCTCTGTGTTTATTTTCTTTGGATTGTCAGGGCATGTATAAGCAGCTTCATTTGGAACCATACGCAGTTCATACTACTTTTCAGTATGCTGGTACTGAAGGAAAGCGCCATAGATTGCGAGAGGCAATGCTTTTCTTTGATCAACCATCTTATTATGATTCTCCAGGTTTTTTACTGTCTATACCTGTCACAAGCAAACTGTACTCTGCCTTGAACATAGAATCGTGCTTATTCTGACTGGTTTATTCAAGTGCCTTGAAATGGAGTCTGTACTAATAGTACTCTTAATCTCCTATAGTTTCTTCTTTTTACCATTTTATTAGTGTTTCTATACTTAGTCTACTGTCCTGTTGCAGGAGGTTTCCTGTCATTTAAACCTAACATTCCAAAAAGTTTGCTATTAGACGGTGCTCATACTGTTGAATCTCATTTTGAGTTGGTTAATTATCAGGTATCTTCTATATATATTGATCAAATTACCGGTTGTATTTCTATTATTAACGTTTGCATGTTCTTTTAATCTAATTAATTGCATGAAACTTTTCAGCTGAAGCAAATAAGAACTGCACTTGCGGTTGCGTCCTTGTTAAAGCGGACACTGGTAGGTGAAATGTCTCTTTTCTATACTTGGTTTCTTCATGCTTCATGCTTTCCTTCTGTTCAGCTGCCTTTTAGTTTAAATTGAAATTGTTCACTTGCATGCTTGTGGGCGTGATTGGACATACCTTCAGGTTGAAGCATCTGGCTGAACTTGTTTTGCCCCTGTTCCATTGACATCATTAATTTGGTGTCATGTGCGGGCGCACATACGCCCGGCGCAGGAGGGTCCGCGACGTCCGCAGGGACGCCGAGCGCACAATCAGGACCCAGGAGGGGCAGGCGAGTGGCTAGGAGGAAAGATAGTTAGTTGTTTCCTTGTTAGGCAAATCCTAGAATTAAGGAGAGAGTTTCCTTGTTAGGCTAATCCTAGAATTAAGGAGAGCCTTCTCCATCTGTTAGGCGGAGGGCCATATATACTCTGTACGCAGGATCAATTGGGATTAAGCAGAAAGTTATCCCTAATCTCCCTGTCTCTCTATAAGCCGACGGCTGAGGGGTATAACCTCGCCGGCGTGACGGACGGCGGCTACGAACTACGTAGCCGGGTCCGGCCAGTCAGGGGTACGAGGCCCTTGACAACCTGGTATCACGGTCTCGTCGATCCTCGCCCACAGCGCTCCGATCAACTGTCCACCGCAGCCCCACGCCCGCCGCCATCACCGCAACGCTCCACCGCAACCATGGCCGAACCCACCCTTGCCGACGTGCTCGAGGTGTCCTCCCTGAAGTCCGACATGGCGGACATGAAGGACAAGGCCGCGTCGTCATCAGACACCGACGGCGGCCGTCGCCGGGACGCGCAGCGCGATCAGGATCCGCTCTTCAAGCACAAAAAGTGGGATTTTCCCCGTTTTGATGGCACTGTCGATCCAATGCTCTTCATCAACAAATGCGAATCGTATTTCCGCCACCATCGCACCATGGGGGAGGAACGCGTTCGGACGGCATCTTACCATCTGGACGACGTCGCACAACTCTGGTACAACCAGCTCGAGGAGGACGACGGCGCACCATCCTGGGGCCGATTCAAGGACCTTCTCAACGAACGCTTCGGGCCGCCCCTCCGCTCCGCCCCGATGTTCGAGCTCGCCGAGTGCCGCCGTACCGGGACCGTCGAGGACTACGCCAATCGCTTCCAAGCCCTCCTTCCCCGTGCCGGGCGGCTTGAGGAGTCCCAACGGGTACAACTCTTCACAGGCGGTCTCCTTCCGCCCCTGAGTCATGCGGTGCGTATCCATAATCCTGAGTCGCTCGCCGCCGCGATGAGTCTGGCGCGTCAAGTGGAGCTCATGGAGATCAACAAGCCCCTTCCGCCCCCGGTTCAGTCAGGCGCCCGTGGTCTGCTGCCGACACCAACGCCGCTTCGTTCGGCCCTGCCTGCGCCGCCACAAGCCGCTCGCCCTGCCCGCGCCCCCGCCGCCTGTCGAACAGGGTCGTCGTGATGGCAACCAGCGGCGTCTCTCCATGCCGGAGCAGGCGGAACGTCGCCGCCTTGGCCTATGTTTTAACTGTGACGAAAAATATTCTCGTGGCCATAACAGGTTTTGCAAGCGGATCTTCTTCGTCGACGGCGTGGAGATTGATGACTCCGACGACACCGCTGCCGCAGGGGACACGGAGGCTCCCTGTTTTTCGCTGCAGGCCGTGGCGGGCGTGTCCGTGGCCGACACCATGCAACTCGCCGTGCAGTTGGGGGCCGCCTCGCTCGTCGCGCTCCTTGACTCGGGTAGCACCCACAATTTCATTTCCGAGGAGGCCGCGCGGCGCTCCGGCCTGCCGCTCCGCCACCGTCCCCGTCTCACGGCTATGGTGGCCAATGGCGAGAAGATTGCCTGCGTCGGCGTCATCCGCAATGCGCCCCTGCTCGTCGCCGGCGCCAGCTTCCCGGCGGAACTCTTCGTCATGCCCCTGGCAGGGTACGACATCCTCCTGGGCACCAAGTGGCTCGGTGCGCTGGGACCCATCGTCTGGGACCTGGCCAGCCGGCGCATGTCCTTCCAGCACGGCGGCCGCACTGTCTCCTGGATGGGCGTGGCCACTACGGCTGGTCCGGCTGTGCGCACCTTGGCGACCTGCGAGCCTCTCCTGGAGGCCCTCCTCGACTCGTTCGTGGACGTGTTCGCCACTCCAGTCGGTCTTCCACCCCAGCGCGCCCACGACCACCGCATCCTGCTGAAGCCCGAGGCGCAGCCGGTTGCCGTCCGCCCCTATCGGTACCCCGGCTGCCCATAAGGACGAGCTGGAGCGGCAGTGCGCGGACATGATGGCACAGGGGATCGTTCGCCGCAGCGACTCACCGTTCTCGTCGCCCGTCCTCCTGGTGAAGAAGCCCGACGGTTCATGGCGTTTCTGCGTCGACTACCGGGCCCTGAACGCCATGACCGTCAAGGACGCTTTCCCGATCCCGGTGGTCGACGAGCTGCTGGATGAGCTCAACGGCGCCAAGTTCTTCACCAAGCTCGACCTGCGATCGGGTTACCACCAGGTCCGCATGCGACCCGAGGACATCCACAAGACGGCCTTCCGCACACATGAAGGCTTGTACGAATTCCTGGTCATGGCATTCGGCTTGTGCAACGCGCCGGCCACCTTCCAGGCCCTGATGAATGACGTCCTCCGGCCGTTTCTTCTCCGCCGTTTCGTCCTGGTATTTTTTGATGATATCTTGGTTTACAGCAGCACCTGGGCAGATCACCTGCGGCACCTGCATGCGGTCCTCGACGAGCTTCGCCGCCACCAGCTCTTCGTCAAGCGCTCCAAATGTTCCTTCGGTGCCACCGCCGTCGCGTACCTCGGCCACGTCATCTCCGCGGCGGGCGTCGCCATGGATCCGGCCAAGGTGCAGGCCATCCATGACTGGCCGACACCCGCGCTCCGCTCGTGCTGTTCGCGGGTTCCTCGGCCTCGCGGCTACTACCGCAAGTTCGTGCATAACTACGGCACGGTGGCCGCGCCCCTCACGGCGCTCCTCAAGAAGGATGGATTCGCTTGGGACGACGCCGCGGCCACAGCGTTCTCGGCGCTCAAGGCGGCGGTAACGTCGGCCCCCGTTCTTGCCATGCCCGACTTCGCCAAGGTGTTCATCGTCGAGTGCGACGCGTCGACGGCGGGCTTCGGCGCCGTGCTGGTCCAGGAGGGACACCCGCTGGCCTATTTCAGACGGCCAGTGGCGCCTCGCCACCGCGCGCCCTCGCCGCGTATGAGCGCGAGCTTATTGGCCTGGTTCAGGCCATCCGGCACTGGAGGCCCTACCTCTGGGGCGCCGCTTCCTCGTCAAGACGGATCACTACAGCTTGAAGTACCTTCTCGACCAGCGCCTCGCCACGATCCCGCAGCACCATTGGGTTGGCAAACTCTTGGGCTTCGACTTCTCAGTGGAGTACCGCTCCGGCGCCACGAACACGGTCGCCGACGCCCTCTCCCGCCGCGACATCGAGGACGGCGCGCTGCTGGCCATCTCGGCGCCCCGGTTCGACTTCATCGAGCGCCTTCGCCACGCCCAGGCCACGGACCCCGCGCTGGTCGCCATCCACGACGAGCTCCGAGCAGGCACCCGCGCGGCGCCGTGGGCCATCACTGACGGCATGGTCGCCTTCACGGGCCGCCTCTACATCCCCTCGGCGTCGCCGCTTCTCCAGGAGATCCTCGCCGCGGTCCACGAGGACGGCCACGAGGGCATCCACCGCACCCTGCACCGCCTCCGGCGTGATTTCCATTTTCCCCACATGAAACGTTTGGTGCAGGAGTTTGTGAAGGCATGTGCCACCTGCCAGAAGTACAAGTCGGACCATCTGCGCCCGGCCGGTCTGCTACAACGCCGCTGCCGATCCCTTCCAGTGTGTGGGCGGACGTCGGCATGGATTTCATTGAGGCGCTTCCCCGGGTGCAGGGCAAGACGGTCATCCTCTCCGTCGTCGACCGCTTCAGCAAGTACTGCCACTTCCTCCCGCTCGCCCACCCCTACACCACAGAGTCCGTCGCACAAGCCTTCTTCGGCGACATCGTCCGCCTTCATGGCGTGCCACAGTCCATTGTCTCGGACCGCGATCCGGTGTTCACGTCAGCGTTCTGGACAGAACTCATGCGGCTCACCGGACCAAACTCTTCATGTCGTCCGCGTTCCACCCGCAGACGGATGGCCAGACGGAGGCAGCCAACAGGGTGATCGTCATGTACCTCCGCTGCTTCGCCGGTGACCGTCCTCGCCAGTGGCTTCGTTGGCTGCCGTGGGCGGAGTATATCTACAACACGGCCTTCCAGTCGTCGCTCCGGGAAACGCCGTTCCGTGTGGTCTACGGCCGCGATCCGCCGACCATCCGTTCATATGAACCCGGCGAGACGCGTGTGGCTGCTGTGGCCCAGGAGATGGCGGAACGCGCGGCCTTCCTCGACGACGTCCGCTACCGCCTCGAGCAGGCCCAGGCGGTCCAGAAGCGTGCCTACGACCAGCATCACCGCCCGGTGGAGTATCAAGTCGGTGATTGGGCTCTCCTTCGGCTGCGGCAGCGTCAAGCGGCGTCCCTGCCACGTACCACCTCCGGAAAGCTCAAGCCTCGGTTCGTCGGGCCGTACCGCGTGGTGGAGATCATCAACGCCGCGGCTGTTAGGCTCGAGCTACCTCCGGGGCCCGTCTCCATGATGTGTTCCACGTCGGGGTGCTCAGGAAATTCGTCGGCACGCCGCCCTCAACGCCCCCCACGCTGCCGGCCACCCGCAACGGCGCTGTGATGCCAATGCCCGACAGGATCGTTGAGGCCCGGATGGCGCGCGGCGTGCGTCAAGTGCTGGTCCAGTGGAAGGATGAACCGGCAGCGTCCGCAAGCTGGGAGGACTTCGACGCCTTCCGTGCTCGGTTCCCTGATTTTCAGCTCGAGGACGAGCTGGTCTTCGACGGCGGGAGAGATGTCATGTGCGGGCGCACATACGCCCGGCGCAGGAGGGTCCGCGACGTCCGCAGGGACGCCGAGCGCACAATCAGGACCCAGGAGGGGCAGGCGAGTGGCTAGGAGGAAAGATAGTTAGTTGTTTCCTTGTTAGGCAAATCCTAGAATTAAGGAGAGAGTTTCCTTGTTAGGCTAATCCTAGAATTAAGGAGAGCCTTCTCCATCTGTTAGGCGGAGGGCCATATATACTCTGTACGCAGGATCAATTGGGATTAAGCAGAAAGTTATCCCTAATCTCCCTGTCTCTCTATAAGCCGACGGCTGAGGGGTATAACCTCGCCGGCGTGACGGACGGCGGCTACGAACTACGTAGCCGGGGTCCGGCCAGTCAGGGTACGAGGCCCTTGACATTTGGTCTCTTTCTAAAAATCTTACTTGCCTGATTTCAAAGATTAGTATTATATTCTTACCTTTTGAGATATTGTGCGCCGTCTCTCCTTAATCAATACAAAATTTTCAATTCCATTTACCAGCAGAAATTCCATATGAGCGAGGTAGAGCCTTAGAAGTACTATGTTGATAAATTAGATGTTAACATTTGTTTACACTAAATGCTTCCTCACAGTTCAGTACAAGACAGAATCATTATTTTTTTAGCTTCTACTGCTTTTGGAGGTAGTAGATACTCCCTCAGTTCCAAATTGTAAGTCGTTCTGGTTCTTTTGGATACCTAGCTTTAACTATGTATCTAGACCATAATAGATATATTTGTGTAGAAAAGCTAGAACGACTTATAATTTGGAACGGCAGAGTAAGATTTTTTAAGTATTATCTAGCTTTTTTGTACTGTTCATACATGTTGATGCCCCTTTTCTGACTGCAGTTTTTACTTTTAGGTAATGCCTCCATTGTGGTGCAGGCTTGATAGAATGTGGTTTGGACATCCTGGAATTTTAGAGGGAACAATAACCAGACAACCTTTTCTCTGCCCAATGGATCATGTGTTTGAGGTAATTCTGTAAGGAAAACTTTCCTTTTATAATGGAGGCTATTGTTTTTCTATAAAACCTGATATCCATACTGCCACCTCAGCTTCAAATAACAGGCCACTTCACCCCATGAGGTTGGTTCTGTAGTTGGTTAGCGGCGTTGCCAATCCATATCGCTCCCACCCCCTCCTACCCCTTATAGAGGGTCTGAAGAGAATAGTTAGCTGATATTTGTAAATCAGTTATGAATCAAATTTCCTTATAATTTCATGGGTCATGGCACAGGTTAATGTTATGCTGAAGGACTTACCCAAGGAAGAGTTTGGTCCACATATTGATTTCAGAGAGTACTCTTTTCTTGAGAATCCATTATTACCTAAAGAGGTAATATCAAGTGATTTGCTGTTTTTTTTATATTTCACCTTGAATGCTTTGCAACAATAGATGTGAGCTTGTGTCCTAATTGTTTTCATTTGGAGCGTTCAATTAGGTGAAAGATTCGGTACTCGAGGTTCAACTCTGTGATGAGCATAGCTCCAGATGCTCTGCAGGTGATGAATCCGATAAGCACAGACCCTTTCTTTTACCAAGAAATAGTACTGAAGAAAAGGTAAATGTTATTTCTAATTTCTTTCATGCAGTATGTGGTTTCAGTTTAGTCCAAAGTACAACAGTTTAAGTAAACAGAAAAATAAAACTGAACTGCTGAGGAATAGAACATTTTTATGCAAACTTGGAAATACTGTTGTATCTTGAAGCTAGGAAAATTTGCTCTATTCTTTGTAGCTATGCTGAAGTGTGTGCCTTTTCTTCCCCCCCCCCCCCCCCCCCCCCCCCCCTTTTTTTACAGCTATTGGATTTGTTGTCATCATATAAGGATGTCAAAGTCATACAATTCTCATCTATGGTTGATGCCTTCGGTGGTTTTACTGATGCAGTAAGATGCTATACTCTTATACATGTTGCCTAATTTTCTGGATAGAAGTTTCCACCTTAACAGAAATTACTGAAACCAGGCTGTGGAGAAGAAGTTTCGAAACCGTGTGAAGAGGTATGTGGGCATATGGTGCTGTGTAGAGTTACGTGAAATTGGTCACATATATTATGACATGTACTGGGACGAGAAACCAGGGTGGAAGCCACACCCTCCAGAGACTAGGGAACAGGACCATCCACCTTGGTCATGACAGCTGACGAGAAGGTGCAAGAAAGATTGTAATGACGAAGATCTGAGATCTTGTAACCAAAGCAAGATAGATTACTACATGCTACGGGTTTATCTGGGTTACCGGAGCAGCATGCTCCTTTTTGTTGGTGGTTCAATCGATTCTTCGGGCCAATTTTGTGCTTCATAGAAAAATGTTGACCGGCTTTGTAGTTCTGTTCTTCTATAGATTGATTCACATGTGGACTAGTGGCAGTTCCCGTTTCCTTAGTTTTTGCATCATGTTCATAGTTGGTACAGGCATCAGCTCCAAAGGAGAAAAGGCATTGTTGTTAAATGTTGTGGAAAACTTGGCTGTCAGATGCTGCAATAGGAAGCTGTTCAGCTACTTATCTGGCTGCTGATACATAGGCATCTCTCATAACTGTTGTGCAAAACTTTGCAATCGCTGCTCTGTTAGGAAATATTTGGAGCAGCTTTCTTGACACATTGTTCTTAATTTTAGTCTTAACCATGAACATGAAAATAATTGTCCTTTCTATTTTTTTATTATATGTAAAAAAAGATATTTGCTCATAGTTGAGCAACCTCAGTCGTAGAATGATAAGCGTTTTTCACCAGCGAAAAGTCAATCAATAGATTTGAACCATTGATTTTCTTATAATATGTTCACGTTTGCGAGAGAATAAATTAATATTATTTGTACAGGCACAATGAATATAAATCTTTTGATGCAAATTTTATTATTTTGATTTGCATATAATTTGGATAATTGTAGGTCAAAGTATACAAAATTTGATGTTTTCCTGTAGAAAATATGATTATCAAATTAATATTATTTGTAGAGGCAAATTGAATATAAATCTTTTGATGCAAATTTTATTATTTTAATTTGCATGTAATTTGGATAATTGTCGGTCAAAGTATACAAAATTTGATGTTTTCCTGTGGAAAATATGATTAGCATTCCATAGTTCAGCTGAAACGAGCCCCGGGTGTCGGCCCTGTTGCTCTGGATCCGAGTTGCTCACTCCCTGACCTTGTCAATGACATGCAGGTCACGGCCTCACGGGACGAGGGACCTAGTACGTGCCAGTGACAGCAGCCACTTACGGCTGAAGCAGCACGGTAGTGAGCAAAGTCGTTGGCTCGACGAGGGGGTGGGGCGTCCATTTGCTGTTTCCGTCCGGCGGCCGGCGGGCGGTGGCCGAGGTTACAGCTGGAAAACGACTTGTTCCAGCCTCCAGGTCATGTTTTAGTCGCAATCTCCACTACTCCTGTCTCCATCCTTCGCCGTGCGGTGGCCGGAGGTCGCCTAGCACTAGTCAACGAGAAGACTCGTCGACGGCAACTGAAACAACCAGGCACCAACGGAATCCCCTGCGCGCCTGCTGCGTTCTACAAGTAGTCGCTGCTGTTACATTCCAAGCTCCAACCTCCAAAGCAATGGCCCACCGCCCTGCCATGGCGATCACTCCACCGACCATGCCCCTCCTCCTCCTGCTGCTGCTGTCCTTCTCATCTGTGCCCATTGCCCTGGCGGTCGCGGCAGCGGGAGCCGAGAGCGAGGACACCGCGGCTCTGCTGGCCATCAAGGCCGCGGCCGTCGGCAGCAGCAGCAGCACCACCACCAGTGGCGACCGCGGCGCCGTGCTCGCGTCGTGGAACGGCAGCGCCGCGAGTCCATGCACTTGGGACGGCGTCACGTGCGGCCGCCACGGACGTCGTGTGGTGGCGCTGAGGCTGCCGTCCCTCGGGCTCTCCGGGACGCTCTCGCCGGCCGTGGGCAACCTGTCGTCGCTACGGCTACTCAACCTGAGCTCCAACTGGCTGCACGGCGAGATCCCGGCGAGCCTCGGCCGCCTGCGCCGCCTGCGGACGCTCGACCTCAGCGTCAACACCTTGTCCGGCTTGGTCCCGGGCAACCTCACCGCCTGCGTCAGCCTGACACGCCTGCTCCTCACCAGCAACAGGCTCACCGGCCGCGTCCCGGCCGAGCTCGGTGACGCGCTGTCGAGGCTCGAGGTGCTAGCGCTGACCAACAACACCCTCACCGGCCGCCTCCCGGCATCGCTGGCCAACCTGACGTCGCTGCGTCAGCTCCGCCTCGGGATCAACGGCTTCGAGGGCCAGGTACCTCCCGAGCTCGGCCGCCGCATGGCGCGCCTCGAGTTCGTCGACCTCTGCGACAACCGCCTGCGCGGCGAGCTCCCGCCGTCGCTTTACAACGTGTCGTCGCTGGCGAGCCTCGACGTCGGGCAGAACGCGCTGCACGGAGGCATCCCTGCCCAGATCGACGTGCAGCTCCCTGAGCTGCGGTCTCTGGCGCTGTTCGACAACCAGTTCAGTGGGGCCATCCCTTCCTCCATCTCCAACCTCACTCAGCTCCGGATGCTCGAGCTGTCAGGGAATGGATTCAGTGGCTTCGTGCCTCGCGATCTTGGGAGGCTGCAGTATCTGTGGAATCTGCTTCTTGGTGATAACATGCTTGAATCGGGGAAGAAGATGCAGCAGGGCTGGGAGTTCATCGAGTCATTGGCCAACTGCAGCGACCTAGAGATTTTAGGCCTGGGTGAGAACAATTTCACTGGAGATCTTCCTGTTTCAGTTGCTAACCTCTCGACAACACTTGAGCACCTTTACCTGGATGACCTTGGGATCTCTGGTAACATCCCCTCAGAGATTGGAAATCTGGTCGGCCTGAAAACACTTGTTCTGGTGAATACTGACGTTTCAGGAGTGATTCCAGATAGCATTGGGAAGCTGCAGAACCTGACAGAGCTACACCTGGACAGCAATAACCTGTCGGGCCTTGTTCCATCATCAATGGGAAATCTCACCAGGCTCCTTAAGCTATCGGCGAGCAGAAACAACCTGGGAGGATCAATCCCAAGGAGTATTGGAAAGCTTAGCGACCTCATTAGTCTTAATCTTTCAAGCAATTACCTCAACGGTTCCATCCCTGAAGAAATATTCCAGCTGCAGTCTCTTTCTCTGTTATTGGACTTGTCACAAAACTCCCTCTCCGGACCACTTCATTTCGACGTTGGAAGGTTGGTTAACCTCAACACGTTGAGCTTGTCAGGAAACCAGTTGTCGGGTCAGATACCCACAACCGTCAGGAATTGCATAGTTTTGGAGGAACTCTTACTGGACAGCAACTCGTTCCAGGGAAGCATACCTGAGCCTCTAGGTGACGTCAAGGGTCTCCGCGTGTTGAACCTGACCATGAACAGGTTTTCTGGTGTGATCCCTGATGCCCTTGGCGACATACACAGCCTGCAGCAGCTGTTTCTAGCACACAACAACTTGTCCGGGTCCATCCCAACTGATCTGCAGAACATGACATCGCTGTCTAAGCTGGATGTATCCTTCAATAATCTGCAAGGTGAAGTGCCGAAAGGAGGTTTCTTTAGAAACCTGTCATACTTATCGGTTGCAGGAAACAAAAACCTCTGTGGTGGAATACCTCAGCTTGGCTTAGATCCATGCCGCCCCATGTCGTCCGTTGTGAGAGAGAATAACAGCAAGAGTAAGAGGTGGTTGAAGTATGTTAAAATAGCTCTGGCAACAGCGGGTGCACTCCTGTTCTTAGCATTACTATCTGTGGTTATTATTCAGTTGATCTACAAAAACTCTAAGCAAAGACGACGACAGAAGAGAAGCCACCCCCTAGTACTAGTAGCCCCTGCAGCTGGAGAACAATACGAAAGGGTTTCTTACCAGGAACTGTCAGACGGGACAAAGGGATTCTCAGATGCCCATCTGCTTGGAAAAGGCAGCTATGGCACAGTCTACAAATGCGCTTTCACTGATGAGGGAACTATATCCGCCGTGAAGGTGTTCAACCTTGAACAGTCTGGATCCACAAGAAGCTTCTTGGCGGAATGCGAGGCGCTGCGAAGCGTGCGCCACCGTTGTCTCATAAGGATCATCACGTGCTGCTCAAGCATCGATCGCCAAGGCCAAGAGTTCAAAGCTTTGGTGTTCGAGTTCATGCCCAACGGTAACCTAAGTTCTTGGCTTCATCCAAAAGAACCTAATAATGAGCCCAAGACGACGAAGAAGACGCTAAGCCTAACCCAAAGGTTAGACATTGCTGTCGACATCATGGATGCCCTGGACTATCTCCACAACCATTGTCGGCCACCGATCGTCCACTGCGATCTCAAGCCAAGCAACATCCTTCTTGCCGAAGACATGAGCGCTCGAGTTGGAGATTTCGGCATATCCAGAATCTTGTCTGAAAGTGCCTGCAGAGCCTACCAAAATTCAAGCAGCGTGAGTGGACTAAGAGGCTCCGTTGGCTACGTTGCTCCAGGTAACTGCTGAAACGTACTGCTGTGTTTTTGTTTTGCTGATGACAACTTGTTTGACATGCATGACGATGAATCTGACTGCTGGCTTTACAAAATACTCCTACTAATTTGCAGAGTACGGGGAAGGCTGTGGCGTCTCCATCCTGGGCGACGTTTACAGCCTAGGCATACTGCTGCTTGAGATGTTCACAGGACGGAGCCCCACGGACGACGTGTTCGGAGACTCGTTGGACCTGCACAGATTTTCAGAGGCTGGTTTTCCTGACAGGATTTCGGAGATAGCAGATCCGACTCTATGGGTACACCCTGACGACACGGACGACAGCCGCCGCATCGCGAGAAATAGGATTCAGGAGTGTTTGCTTCCGGTCATTCGCCTCGGCTTGTCCTGCTCAAAACACCAGCCCAAGGAGCGGATGCCGATACGGGATGCAGCCATGGAGATGCGTACGATCAGAGATGAGGCTTACCTGATGCTCGGCGGTTCTCTGGTGGTGAACGTGGGAGGAGCAGCTGTGTAAAACAAAATTCACGTTTGAAATTATTCAGGATTCGTTGAAATTGTGTATAGATTTCATATTATTAGAGCCGGATGGACTTGCCAAACAGGCCCATTAATTAAGACTCCGGCCGGCTTAAGAAAGGAGTAATACATTATACATGGGAGACAGTAATGTTTTTTTACGTGTGAGACATCATGTTTGAAATTTTTGATTCAGTGGCATTATTATTATTTTAACCATGAAATATTTTGCGCAGGACTTGCCCTCGGGACGCTAGAGCATTGTTAAAGGAGACACCTCTTCAATGCTCTTGTCAGTAGTGGGATAGGATTAGTAGTTAACATTAGCAGTTAGCACCACGAAGGGGTTCCCTTCGTGATAGACTGTTAGTCGTGTCCATATGACGTCTGTACGACGTCCGTACAATACGTCATTTTCCATTTCAAACGAGATCAATGGAACACAAATATTTGTTTGTTCCCAAATCACTATTCACACCAACGACCACGATTCTACCAGAGGGTTGGGCCAAATCACAATAAGGGCCAACAAACCAGCAGACTGGGCCGGACTGCGCAAAGGAATTGTGATAGAATGGGCTAAACTGCATTTTTTTTAAAAAAAAATAAGGGAGACCCCGCTTTTGTATTACCAAAAGCAAAATGTTTAACAGAGTATTGGTGCGCACCCGGAATCACGGCATTAAGTCATTGTTTGAGACATAAACCATATGACTCCCGATATTAAGTGTCACATTAGGTCGAACCAAAGCTACATTGGTTAAGACCAAAAGCTGAACAACCGTTGACTCCATCCCTGATGATAAGTTTGTCTCGTCTAACCTTGATCTCCGGTCGTCATGTGAACTCCTCCACTTGCAATTCAATGTCTTGGTTGAGCAGCGATAACCATCTTCTCATTATCCTTACAAGCAGCAACACTCTTCTCATCCATGTCCATATAACACCTTGAAAATACATTTCATTTCTTACTTTCCACATCGACCAAATAACTGATGAAGAAATGATATTGGTAAGCTTGTGATGTTTATTAGCAACCCAAAATCGAGCAATCGATTCAAAGTCATCACCCATATCTTGCTTGACCCATTAGTTCATAAATAATAAGCCAAACAGTTTTAGTCACACAACACTCAAAGAAGAGGTGGAAAATAGACTCATTTTCAGTACAAAACATGCAAGATGGATCACTAACATCCCTTCGCTTGGCTAAATTATGTCTTGTTAACGGTCTGTTATTGGACAAAAGCCAAAGAAAGAATTGTACCTTTGGTGGAATATCAATTTGCCAAACTGCTATGACCCCCCCCCCCCCCCCCTTTGATTAATCACAACATACAAAGATTGAACTGAGTATTTATTTGAGCAATTGAAATGCCACAGGATTTGATCTTCCTCTCCAGAGAGGGAAGTTGATTCTATCAAACCGCATAAATCTCCCTAAAGATTCATAATACTAGGCGACACATTCCTTCTGAATGTTAACATAATTTTATCTCCGTCCCAGACATCATGTTTGATTTTACCGCGTTGTTCATTAATAGTGTAAAGGTGGCCAGTAAACAATAGCTTAATTAGCTAGTGTTACCCAATCAGTGATCTTACCAAATTCTGACTTTTCTACCGTTACCAACCACCCGAGCAGGAGCGAAGCAAAACTGACGGCACCGAAGCATGCCACGGCCACAGGCCCCGGGCACGGGTACGGGTCCGTTGCGTTGCGTGGGGCGCCGGACTTGGGCCGGTGGCAGAGCGAGTCAAAACCGGCGCGGCGCGTTCGCGTACATCCCGCCTCCCGTGGCGGAATCTTCTTGTCAGCCGCGCGCGCGCGACAGTGAGCCAGTATAGCAGTAGTAAAAGTAGTAACTGGCGTATCCCCGGCCCGCCTGACCGGCCGAATTAACGGCGTGGCTGGCCCATGAACATGAGCATCTGTTGACTGCAGAAGCGTGCGTATCGCACCCGGTACAGTTGCGATCTGCCGCCCGGTCAGAGACGGTGTCAGAGGCCGCCTGTCTCCGCGCGATTTGCATCCCGCGGGCAGGGCCGCCTGCATCATCATCGTCAGTGCATCCATTGATGGCACACTGATTGATGAGATCTCGATCTGGTAGCTATAGCTAGGTACGGCAGCTAGGTGCAGGACGTAGGCTATGTTATTACTACTATATACGAGCCTGTACTGTTACTGTTACGGCCACTGTTACTGTTACTCACCATATACTGTACTGTACTCCTCCTGCGCACAAGGAGAGATGTCATCTTCTTTATTTACCTTAACAAGGATGGAGATACTGTACTACTCGCGCTGGCGTCTGCCGTCTGCACTTGCCTGCACTGCACTCTGGAGGTGAGTAATGTTTGAGTGCAGACGCGCCCTTTCTGGCCGCAGCAGTGCTGAGCATGCAGCGCAGCCGCGCAGGAACCAACAGCGATTCCGATCGAGGCCATTAGAGGCTGCAGGTCGAGCCAGCTTCACTACTGGCTGCTGCTGAGGTGGTGGTCCGTGCGTGGTCATGAGCTAGCTAGCTACTTTGATGGCAATCACAGGCGCCAATCCGCGGACGTCGCTTTTGACGCTCTCATTAATCCCATGCACGCAGCGAGGCGATGCCCACACACATGAGACGCTATTCAATAGGAACCCCCGGCGTCTTCCCTCGTCGCCAGGAAACCCTCCTCCACCGTTGCATTGCATTGCAATTGCATTCATCAAATCCTCTTCCTTCCTTTCCCTTCCTTATTTACGCGAGCGTAACCACCTAATCACCTGATACCTAGCTAGTCGCCTGCTCGTCACGTACCATCGCCTAGCTCGCTACCTAGGACGCCCACGCCGACGAGAGCTGCTGCACGCAACGGCAGAGCTCTCTCGATCGCCGTTGTTGGCGCCGGCCTGTAGTTAGCTTCTGCCCTTGTTGCGAGGTACTGGTACGTGTGGTATATATGGCGTCGGCGACTGGGGACGACGCGGTCGGGACACGGAAGGGCGGCACCGGCGATGCAGCAGCAGCAGGCGGCGGAGGCACGCCTCCAACCACGCAGACGCAGCAGGGCCAGCCCCCGCCGCCGCCGGAGCAGGGGCTACGGTGCCCGCGCTGCGACTCCCCCAACACCAAGTTCTGCTACTACAACAACTACAGCCTGTCGCAGCCGCGCCACTTCTGCAAGACGTGCCGCAGGTACTGGACCAAGGGCGGCGCGCTCCGAAACGTGCCCGTCGGCGGGGGCTGCCGCAAGAACAAGCGCTCGCGTTCCGCGGCCGCCGTCGCCGCGCGCCTCTCGCTCACACTGCCGCCGGAGGCCGCCGACCAGCAGCAGCAGGCGGCCAGGATGGGCTTCCTTGGCGCCGCCGCTCTTCCTCCGGTTGGCGGCGATCCCGCGGCCGACTACCATCACCAGCAGCAGGCGGGCGCCGCCGCCGCCGCCGTCGGGATGATGGACATGCCGCGGCTCCACGGCGGGCCCGCTGCCGTCATCGGCGCCCAGTACGTGCCGTTCGGGGAGTGGGCGCCGTCGGGGGACGTTTCTTCTTCCGGCGGAGGCGGCGGAGGAGGAGCCTGCCACGCGGTGAACGGTGGCGGCGCGGCGGCGGTGAGCATGAGCAGCAGCATCGCGTCGTCCATCGAGTCGCTCAGCTTCATCAACCAGGACCTGCACTGGAAGCTGCAGCAGCAGCGGCTGGCCACCATGTTCCCGGCCACGCCCACGAGCTCCGGCGGCGCCTTCTTGCAGATGGCAGCGGGACCACCGCCACCACCCGGCATGGTACCGGTGGACGCCACCACCATGCCGCCGCCGCCGCAGCCGGCGACGTCGTGGTTCATGGACAGCTCCTGCTACGTGCTCGCTTCCCCGACCGCGCATCATCATGCTAACACGGCAGCCGTAGTAGGCAGCAGCAACTGCAACGTCGTCAACAGCGGCGGCGGCGATGACGACAACGGCACGTCGAACAACAACATCAATTGTGGGCCGGGGAGTGCAATCCCGTCGTGGGGCGACATGTCGACGTTCGCGATGCTGCCTTGAAGACACCAACAATGGAGCTCCAGTTTGGAAGGGCTGATTCCGAAGGAATTGAGCTTGCAAAGAGGATATATATATATTACTGCTGCTTAATTAACTCACTAGCTGTCCATGCATCTCTGACTACATATATATTGTATTTGTTAATCATCGTGTGCGTATATTATATTATATTATATTTGTCGAAGACATTCTGATCGGCCATATATCCATGCATGTTTGTCATGCATGGTGTAGTAGCTGGTCTTTTTCTTTTCTTTCTCTTTACTTCATTCTTAGCTTGTTCTTTTTTATGACTTTGTCTATTCCAGATGCATATTGATCAGCTGTCATGCATATACTAGCAAAAAGGGAGTAGTTTTGTGCTCTACACACACGTAAGAGTTAAAGACACTAGTCTAAATTTTTTTCTGGATTAGACGTGTGGTTGCTTGCTTGGAAATATAACACTTGTTCGTATATATATTCTTCGATCGCTTGCTTGCATACACTGCAGCTAGCAGCATGAACGAACAAACACCTGTACAAAGCAGTACTATAAAGGCGGTTCGGAAGCCATTTCTACTGGCGTTTTTCTGAACCGTCTGTGTGAAAGGTTATACAGGCGGTTCTCTTAAGCAACCGTCTGTAAAAATATTTGTCCGAAAATCGATTTTTTAAAAACAGAACCTCATGTACCACTCTAACCATCCGTCACTTGTGTCTAGATTCGGTAGTACTTCCTCATATTCTATACTAAACCGAGTGTAAATTGATTGTTTGAGCCACTAAACGAATTCAAATGAAAAAGTTGTGAACTACAAAGTTTCATAACTTTTCGAGACCTACAACTTTCATGTAGCAAGTTTTTTCATCCGAGGTCGTTTACAAAAAATTGAATTACAAATTTGACACATTCGAACGTATTTTTCGATGACAAAATGATTTCAAATGAAAAAGTTGTGAACTACAAAGTTTCATAACTTTTCGAGATCTACAACTTTCATCTAGAAAATTTTTCCATCCAAAGTCGTTTACAAAAATCAAAAATAGCAGTATCCAGCTATTTTTAGTGGCGGTTCCTTAGGAAAACCGCCTGTAAAAAATAGCGGTTCCTTAAGAAAACCGCCACTAAAAATAGTGTATTTTTTACAGGCAGTTTTCCTAAGGAACCGCCACTAAAAATCAATTTTCAGTGGCGGTTTGTAACGATTTTTTTCTACTGGTGGTTGAGTGCTATTTTTCTGGGGCGCAGACAAAAAATGTTTTTGTACTAGTGAAATTTAAAGTTGTTTTCTGATGCGATCTATATATCCACGAATAACAGATGGATGCATGGGTGCAACGCCGATGATATTGGTACGCAGCTGTGTAGCGAGCGCTGTTTCCTGTGGGTGTGTGAGCTGTAGGTAGCCGCCGCTCCAGCTCAAGAGAGACTCGATCCAATGGCACAGCCATGCATGAGACTACCTGTGACCGAGAGACAGACGACCGATGATGCATGGTGTGTGTGTGTTAGGTTCAGGGTCACGGGAATCCCATCTAACCCACGTAGAGCTCGCGTCGTCGCGAGCTAGCTACCAGCCAGCCAGCAGCCACGTACACGTGTTTCTGTAGTACCCGTGTGTATACGTACGTACCGGCAGCGCAAGCGCAAGTGTCAGGCTATGCTTAGCTTAGCCAAGCTCTCTGCTATGAATGAATAATATGCATGATAGGCTGCTGCAATCAGCGAAACCTCGCTCGTCTCTTAATAAGGTCTTGGCCGCCAAGAGCAGTTCATCCGTCAAACCTCGGTAATATCCTCTCGATCAGTAGGCCCAACACACAGCCGTACCCACACAACACAACACACTAGCTAGCCTCTCTCTCTCTCTCTCACACACACACACACACACATCGTCACTAGGAGACCTAGGCTTATTAATTATAGTAAACTTGAGTGCTACTATTAATTAGGTCCGGTTTGCCTAGTTTCTCTGGCACATTCATTATTCATATTATTCATATGTTGTTTATATAAACTGTTTTATCTCTCTTTTCTCCTTCTCTTATAAAGACTGTGAGAGCAGATGAAGCTAAAAAATATTTGTTTCTCATGTTTCCACGGGCTTTGCAAAAGGGGGGAAGATAAAAATCTCGTGTAAATAGTGTATGAAGAATGATGAATATGTTAGACAAGTTGAAGCCTGTAGGAGCTCTACAGATAGGGTCTTGCTACCACCAACTAATGGCGCATAAAGATAGTACTCCATCTATCCTAATTTATAAGTCATTGCAAATCTTGAAGAGTCAAAGTATCTCAAATATAATTTGAACAAATTTATATCATAATATGATAACATATAAATAATTTGGTCAAATTTAGATACTTTAACTCTTCAAAATTTTTGTATCATTAGACTTTTCATCAATCATATTTTTCATAGTTGTAACACCCTAAAATTTGAATAGCAAATTAGATTTTAATTTGATTTGAATTTGATTTAATTTAAAGTATTTTTGTGAAGCATAGAATTAAATATATAAAACTTAAATTAAATCTCATGTTAGGGTTTCACATGGTTGTGCATTGCATGCTTTGGCATTCTTTTTGTGTGGCTTTGCAAAGTTTGGAAAAAGGGATTTCAAAATCTATATTTGAAAATCAATTTGCAAAACTCAGAAAAAGGAAAAAGAGAAAAGAAAAGGAAACACTGTTCCTATACCCTATCCAGCCCGTGAGCCATCTCGGCCTGCTTCCCTCTCCCCTCTCTCTGGGCCGGCCTGCCCGCACGCGGCCCAGCTCCGCGGCCTCCTCCCTCCCTCTCTGTCACTGCTCGGCAGGCCCACCTGTCGGCGCCCCGTCCCCTTCTCTCTCCCTCTCTCTGTTTCACTGGCGCCCCAGGCCCACCTGTCGGCTCTCCCTTCTCCTTCCTCGGTTCGAGTCCGGAGCAGACTCTGCCGCCGCGCCGTGAATCGCCGACGCGGATTCTCCGCGTTCCCCTCTGGCACGGACTCTCCCCATCCTCCTTTAAATAGCGGCGAACCCCGCGCCGTTTCCCCATCGCATCTCGTCACAGTTCGCCCGCAATCGCAGCAGAGCAGAGCCGCCAACGCCGCCACCGCGTTCCGCCGCCGAGCCGCCGCCGTTCCGCTCTGCCGTCCGCACCAAACGCCTCGCCAAGTGCCGCAGCAGCTTCGCGTGAGTATCGGACACGCCCTCACCCCCTTCTCTTCCTCCCTTGCGCCCTGTCTCGACCCGCCGCCGTGAACCCGAGGGTCCGCCGCCGCTGTCCGTCGAGGCCGGCTCTCCTCGGCCGTCCCCAGTCCCATCTGAGCCTCGCAATCGATTCGCGTGTGTGTGGGACACCTTTCCCCTCTGTTCTCTCTCTCTATTTCGCTCTGGAAGCACCGCGCCGCCGTTACAGTATGCCGCCGCCGCGGTTCATCGTCGCCGACGCTCTCCGTCCTTCTCCGAGCTTCGCCGATGACCTAGACGAGCTCGCGATGCCATCCTCGACCCCTCGGTGCAATTGGATTTGAAAACGGGGCACCGCAGAGCCTTTTTCCCCTTGCGCCGCCGTGCTCTGGCCGCCGGCCATGGCCACCGCCGCGTCGCCCTGTTCTGACGCGGTGAAGAACCACCGTGACCCTCCCCGATCTAATCCTGTCCCTCGATCTCTAATCCTACGGCCCAAGATCCACCATACCCCTTCGCCTGCGGTTTTTGCTAAAGAGCCCCTGCTATTTTCATCCCCTTAACCCGCAGTCCCGAAGGCGTACTCCAGCAATGCGTTTTCCATCGAGAAGACGTATTCCTTTTTTGAGTTTGGTTTTTATTCCGAAAATAAAATAAAACCCTAATTCCCTTTTTATCTCTAATCTTCAAAAGCTTATATTTTCTTTATTTTAAATCCAAATCGACCCGTTCGAGTTGCGTTAGATCCGTATTTTCATGCTCTATCCAGTAGTATAGGTTTCACCTATGTTAAGTACTTTTGAAAACCAATGAAAATTACTTTGCTTTTGCTAAACCTATCTCTCTTCAAAATCCCGTTTTATCTCTAACTTCTTCGTTTTAGATCCGATTAGTGTGATTCTCGTATCTATGTGATCGTAGTAAAGTATAGATCTGTTTTATAACCTTTTCAAAGTCTCCTTATTGTTTATGGTGTAATGTTCTGATCATGTCTTGTTTGCTTCGTATATGATTGTTCGGATGATTGCGTGGTGATGTTGATCGAGTACAACCGGTGAGATCTTCGTTGACCAAGAGTTCTTTGCAGCAGATCAGGATCACCAAGAGCTTTGGAATCAAGGCAAGTTTAACATGGGATCATCCTTGTTACCTATTCACCATAATTCAATCTAGTCATATTGCATATGTCTAATTTGATTCCTATTAGATCTATACCATAGCTTTGTTATCCTTTACCTTGTCACCATGGGTTTATATGCATATGGGTAGCTTTGCTATGCTTTACAATAATGGATCTTGAGATGAATCTTGACTAATGATATATGCAACAATGAGATAAAATTGGCTTTTGTAGCAACATGGATTAGGACCCCCACTGTAGGGCAAAAGCTGGGATTTCTAATACAACCACAAGTGCTATAATGGCTCTAGCTTTAGTCAAGTATTAAGATTCGTACTAGCATGTTGGCAGTTCGTGAAAGGCACCTTTGCCGAGCTGGTTATGGGGTATAGCTTGTGTGGGGACCGCTGCGGGTGGTACCATCGGGGTGTCCCATATACCCCTTTGCATTGGGTTCGTAGGGTCTATCAACATGTTAGGAAGACTTTTGAAAGACTTCATAGTGTTCCCTGCCCACTCACCTTGGAAGTGTTATGGGAGTTATAAACCCGGGCATATGGGTAACATGGCTTGTGGGTAAAGTGTATAACCTCTGCAGAGTGTCAATCTATCATGATAGCCGTGCTCACGGTTACGAGCGGCCTGGAAAACTCACAGTGTAGATGATCATGTTGTTTAATGGTTAATGATGCTTATTAATATTATCATGTGGTTAATAATTGGGCTATGCATAATCAAAGCTAAGTGTTGGTAAAACTTGACCAAGTTAAAAGCAACCGCAGTACAAACAGTGTCAACCTTTTGAGCTTCATAACCCTGTGTTACTCTTGCTGAGTACGTAAATGCTCACTCTTGCTTTCTCAACCCCTTCAGATGGCTATGAAGGCTACCGTGAGGAGTATTAGGCTAGTGGTCAACCAGTCGGCGTTCCCTGTGAAGTGGAGCTTCGTCGCGAGAGTTATCTTTTTATTCCGCTGTTATGTTATTTAAATATTATTCGTTATGTAATAAACACTCAGTGATGATATTATTTAAAGATTTGTCGGCTTATGTGTGTGATTGATCTCTGGGCACACATGAGTTATTCATATTCGATTTTATCCTTAAAATTGGGTGTGACAATAGTATATCTATTTGGTATTATAAATCTTTATAATTTTTTCTATAACTTTGGTCAAAATGCTTTGACTCTTCAGTAGTAGCTACGCATTCGGACCTGCCAAAGTGGTGCCCGGAAAACAGTAATGGCCTCACACTACTACAGAAAGGGCTTTTAGCCCCGGTCCGTAAGGGCCTTTAGTCCCGGTTTTCTCAACCGAGACTGGGAATCCGGGACTAAAGGAAGTCCTTTCCTTTAGTCCCAAGGTCCTTTTCTTTAGTTCCGGTTAAGGTCCTCGTGTAAAAGAAAAAAAAATAAAACTCCCATCCCAACTGCGCCCCCGAGACCTCATGCACAGCCTCGTGCGTAGCTTATCACCCCACCTACATAGTATATCTGATGATAAATAGAATTCTTAACTTTTGAACCATGCATCGAGGGACCTTTAGTCCCGGTTCGTAACACCAACCGGGATTAAAGGACTAAATGTTCTGGACCTTTAGTCTCGGTTGATAACACCAACCGGGAGTAAAAGAGACTTTTGAGCCTCGATTTGTGTTACCAACCGAGACTAAAGATGTATTAGTCCTGGACGCAAAAATTTTCGAGACTAAAGCTTATTTTGGCCATCGACGAAAGGTCTATTTTCTAGTAGTGTCACACCCCTGTCCGAGGCTCTGGCCTCCCGCGGTTAATTAACTCCCACGTATATCGCCAGCTTCCGGTGATAAATACTCCCTGCTCCATTGAGGAGCTAGTAGCAAAGAAGAGAGGATCCGTTTATTTCATGCATGGCTGGTCCTGAATGTGAAGGCTCCTTCCCTGTCTTTAGCGGTTGAATTTTATAACCTTCTCCGTTAATCACCAACATTAACCGAGACAGTTGAATTTTATAACCGTCTCAACTGTCTTACAAAATCATTTGTGTAGTAATATACCCATGCTCAGAACCACTACACCGCAGTGCCGCCCGATGCTACGAGGCCATCCGATGTAGGTGGGCGTGGCTGAGTGTTTTTTGGAATGGTAAATGATGGAATATTACTTGTGTAGGCTGATGTTTTTTTGGATTGTTCTTTTTTTTAAAAAAAAACGAATCAGTAGACCTGCTGATTATATTAATGAAGAGCCCCAGACAGGGCAAAAAACGATTCTTCAAGAGTTTACAATGAAAAAAAAAACAACTACTACAAGGCTAGGGCAACGCTGCCAAGACGACGATCTGCTTGCAACAAGAGCAAACAAGAAGACACCTTAGCGATGTTAAACATTTAGTGCAAGGAGACCTCCGCCATCATGTCCCAGAAAGCACGGCCCGTTAAACAACCATGGGGTTTTCTGGAACGTTGCTGGGCTCTGGATAGTTGGAAGGGGTCAATCTGTCACGAGTGGGCTAGCCTTGGAAGGAATATGGCGTGTGTGTGTGCGCCTCTAACTAGTTGGGCTGGGAAGTATGAAGTCGGTGACTAAAAAGCAGGGAAAACAATCGTCCACTCGGCAGACCCACCTCACTCCCGACGAAAAGTTACCCGGCCACACACCACCCCTTCGCGAAAAGAAACCTCCTGTCCGTAGGCCGTAGCATTCCTCCCCGAAAAAAAAACCCGCCCGTGCAAACCCATGCCGCTGGCTCATGGATGCCGCCGGACGCGTTGCCGCCTCCATGACGTCGCAGCTTCGTGCCAGAGCATCCATCGGACGCCATGACACTGGAGCGGGGTGCGAGACAACGCGGAGGGTGTGGCCAGGGCCGGAGCTCCAGCCGGCCGTAGCGGCATCGCAGATTCGCAGTAGCGCTTCGTGCTCGCGCTCACGCAGATGAGGAAAGGCCTCCAGCCAGCAGGATGGTGGCGAGCTTGGCTTCAGCGGATAGGTGCGCGGGCGCAGGAAGGCTGGTCTGGCTAGCGGCAGTGGGTCACTGTGCTCAACCCCAGCCAAGGTAAGTTTCTACCTCTCACTCTCCTCTCCTCTCCCTGTACCTCTCCATCATTGTTTCCCCCCTCTCCCAGATCTACAACATCCTTCATAAATCAACATCTCAAGCGGGGTTCAAGACGAGAAGTCCTCTCCTGCAGTAATTCGTGTACGAGTTGTGCCAGGCTCAACCCACATCCCACGCTTTCAGAGCTCTAAAAGCCAAGGAGAGGGTCATATGGAACATACTGCCCCACCTGCTACCGTGTGCTTGCCGACTGCCGTTGCCGATGGCCATTGAGATCAATACATGCTTCCACAAATGATGCAGTCAACATGTTCGATGAAATGTACACAAGATAATACTTCTCTCCTGCAACAAACAACGTGAAGTCATGTTTCAGAGAAGCAAAACAACTTACTTGCTTCTGCTGCTGCTTGACTGGACGTAATAATAATTGTTTTGAATTGCATCTTTGTACTACTAAAAAAGCGAGTCATTATGCAGCGGCTATAATAAGAATTATAAACATTCAATAGTCAGTATTTCTCAGTCTCTAGACAGTATGTTGTGGCTGCGTGCACATTAATTAGGAATCAGCTAACCTAGCTACTGACATTTAACTCAAGTTGTACAATGTCACCTTTTTAATTACAAAAATATATGTACTATTGTTGATAGGAAGATGATTCATTACATAGTATACTGTTGTAGCCTATATTTCAACAATAACATTTGTATTTTCAGTTCTATGTTTCAGTGCTATTGAGCTACAAGGCACCAGACAACCACAAATGAAATATTAGGAGCAATTTTGCAGCAGTTAGCCGGATGTTGCCTTGTACCATATTACCTGTGAGTGCAGAAGGCCAAGACCGCCAAGGGAGAAAATAGCAGTAAGGGACTTGTCTAATTTTTTTATAGGAGACGCTTCTTAACAATTGGTTTGGTTCGCTAGATTCAGTACTCACTACGCCACCCAGTCTTTGTGTCCACGTTCTTTAGGGTATTTTTTGAGTCTACATCGGCCATTCTTAAACTATATGTCTATATGTATAAATGTTAAGCAGAATTCTAGGAACAGACATGTAGGACAATCACAAAATAGCAATGTGTATTTCATTCCTCAATATGATTTTGCAGAGAGGCTAATTGATTGTGGTCTTGTGGAACTAATAAGTTATTAGTTGGTGATGTTTCACAAATTCCTTTCAATAATGTAGATCTATTTTTATAGCTTTGTGCTCTGTAACAGTGGCTGTGAAGAAACAGGTTTACATCAATTCTCCTCATGTCAGTTCAGTCAAGACTGCTGGAATCTTAATTGAGAACCACTAGACATGGTGATTGAAGCTCGATCCTCATTTGGGCATAACATTTTCAGGGAACTCATGATCACAGCCTGCTGGACCATTTGGACAATAAAAAATAGCATTGTGTTTGACAATGGCTCCTACAACCTGAATCTATGGAAGAGAAATTTCAGAGAAGAGCTTGGTCTGGTGTGCATCAAAACCAAGCAAGTCACAAAGACACCTCTAACTTTTTGGAGAGAATTTTCTATAAAGTTGCTCTTATATTATTACCACTCATCGTCATCTTACTTTGGCGGCTCCCATAACTTGTTGGTTGTATTGATTCATCACTTTTGTCATACATATACAAATTTTATCCCGTTGCAACGCACGGGCACTCACCTAGTATATAGAAAAAAGTCCAATTTTCCTCCGTGAACTTTGGTCTGCTGCATGTGTCTTTCCTTCCTCTAAACTATGAAACCAGAAATCTTTTCTCCTTCAACTTTAAAAATCGTTCGTTTTACCTTCCTGAATGGCTTTGGACCGTGGTTTTGTCTTCTATTTATTTATTTATTTTGACTGAATCTTTGTAAAATTATAATAAATTATACAAAAATCTTAAAATAGAAAATCCAATTTTGTTGGACTCCACCTGAGTAGATCTATACAATCAACATATAATACGGTATACTTTAGTACAAAGTTTTTTAACTTAATTATAGAAAAGTATAGATTTAAAAATACAATAAAAATTTTGTACTAAAGCATACCATATCATATATTCACTATATAGATCTACTCATGCGGAGTGTAGAAAAATTGGATTTTCTATTTTATGATTTTTTATGATTTACTATGATTCTCTAAAGATTCAATAGGAAATAAAAAAAGACAAAAAAAAGTGTCCAAAACCGCTCAGGGGTTAAAACGAACGGTTTTCAGAGTTGAAGGAGGAAAGATTTCTGGTTTCATAAATCAGGGAGGAAAAACGTACGCAGACCAAAATTTATGGATGAAAAATGGATTTTTTCCTAGTATATAACCCAACGGTGTAATAGTGGTTGGAGGACTATAAACTGAATCAATGATCACCCTCCAGGGATCAATTGTCTTCTTCCTGTTCTTTCCTCTTGGACTCCGCTCTTCTTCTCCCAAATTTCCCTACAAAACCTATCCGATAGTTGTCGAGGATTGACATGGCTGCAAATGCATCACCGCTAAAAGATTCCTTAATAACTTGACCCGTGTATATGATGTTGCCAAAAGAGTATCAAGGATTTGCTAGAACAAGAATAATTAA
Organism: Microstegium vimineum; assembly: GCA_022036555.1. NCBI lineage: Eukaryota > Viridiplantae > Streptophyta > Magnoliopsida > Poales > Poaceae > Microstegium > Microstegium vimineum. The sequence goes on along the minus strand of CM039124.1, from coordinate 41,422,736 downwards.
GGGTGTGTTTGATACTTTAATTTGAGGACAAAAGTGTTGTGACAGAACCTCTTAAGAACAGGGTCCACTTACCAGGATTAATGTCCATTCGACTTAATCCAAAACAAATGATTCAAGTCTTAATTAGCCCGTCAGGTGTCACCACTTTGCAGCGGGTTATTCACCTCTTTCCGAACAAGATCTCCTCATTACAAACATTGCAGAAGTAATATAATAAATTAATTTACATCAAAGTAGCGTAAATTTAAAGTCATATTACAAACCATAGGTTTTGAAACATAACATAGTGTCATACGATATTATTACATCAAGCCATGATAGAGTTTAAACAAACAACCGAATTACTCTTGCCCAAGAGTCAAGCAAGTCAACTACTCTTCATCATCCTCAACTGAAACAACGGTCATGCAGCACGAAGCTACACAAATCGGATTGGGACCCTCATCTGCAACAGGGGTTAACAAACCCTGAGTACGGGAGTACTCAACAAGACTTATCCGACAAAAGAAAATATTTAGTGGACAAAAGGTATGCAAGTCATAGGATTCAAGGTGTGGTTTGCAAGAATCAAGTATTTTGCATAAATGAGCATTTATAAAGACAATTGAAATTCATTTAATTCGTTCATAAGATTACTCAAGTACCGACCTAAATTTATGATCGATAACAGGGTAATAAACCATCCAGGAAAGGAACCAACAAGTATCCAATTTAAGTTTCATTAACTACGATGAAAAAGGCGGGGTTATGTTTCCATATCCGAGGAACACGACGATTCGAACTGGTTAAACCGAGCTGGGACTTCCCTATCACACGACATATACAACACTAAAGCATGCATATGACTACTTTTCCCTGGATCCTCCATCCGAGAACGGGGCCCGGCACCCGAGAACACAGTGCACCTCCATCCAGTTCCTCGATCTTGGAGGGTACACACTACTCTCGCCATCTCTCCACTCCCACTGCGGGTTAACCGTCCTTTAGACTGGATTAGCCAGAGTCCAAGTTCCCCAAAGGTATATGATAAGTACTCCAAAGTCACAATCCTCAGCGTTTTACAACGGACGGTTCCTAATGACCCAGGCGGAAAGAACCCGCTCACCAGTCACCACGATGGCTCCCAAACACCGTGTCCGCCCGGTCCCCAATTATTACTTCCAACAACATTCCTTTCTCAAAAGAGCATAACCATTTGCCGAAACAATACGCTATGTGTAAGTGACTGGAAATCACCTACTATAAAAGTTCTAAGCATTTTTGCAAAAGTTTGCATCTTTAAACAAGTGTCAAAGTAGATGGTACAATTAACACAAGGATAAGGCTATGCATCAAGTAGGAATTTAATAAAGTAAGATAATGCAATAAATAAACCAAATGTGTATTTAAATAAAAGATTTTAAATACAAGGTAGGGTTTGAATGCACCGGGGCTTGCCTTGGTTGGAGGGATACACAAACTTAGGTTCAGATTCAACAAGAGAGAAAACTCCTTCACAAGAGGGATTATCCAACCCAACCAACGAACAATCTACACGTTATAATGACATGCTTAGATGATGCTTGAAATGATAGACATGATGCTTTGCATCATACAAACATGTACTTAAGAGATGAACAAAACAGATTAAAACATCTTGAGTATAACTTTCCTTCATGAAGGAAAAGTTAAACTAAAGCATAAAGTAATTAATTAAACCATGATTAAAATGATTATCTATTTTAATAATTATGTCCAAAAACACTACGCAAATAACATAGTAAAATACATGTCCATGTTGTGTTTTTCACTGGACAATGACCATCTGCATCAATTAATTCAAAATCACTCAAATCCTAAAGTCATTATGGGTTCTAATCATTTTAATCTTAATTAAACAAATAGTGTTGTATAACAGTTCATCCAAAAATTCCCAAACTTTTGTACAACAAGATATAAGTGTATAAAGGTTACACAAAAATTCCCAAAATTTTTGGAGCAACACACACAGCATGAAAAATCATGGAAAAGCCATTTCTGAATTACTTTGAGCATTTTTACAGGATTAAAAGATGTACTGAACATGAGCATATTATATTTTTATTAAATACTGCACATCACAGAGAGCATATACAAATTTTACAGATTTTAAACATGCACAAAAATAAACATACAAAAATAACAAAAAACATTACTGTGCAAAACAGGAAAATAAGAAAACCCTTTGCAACAGCCGCTGACAGCTGGGTCCCGCGTGTCAGCGACACAGAGCAGAGCAGCGGTGCCGACGACCACAAAACACGGCGGCGCGTCGCCGTCGGTGAACCAAACGGCAAACCGATTCCCGTGCTACACTCTACAACTCACCCCGAACCCAACGAGGTGCGACACGTCCATTTCTATCCCTCAGAACACTCTCGCCGGCGACATCCGCGGCGGCCCGGTGTAACAGAACCTCTTAAGATAGGGCCCACTTGTCAGGATTAACCTTAATCTCCAACAGATGATCCAAATCTTAATTAGCCCATCAGGTGTCGCCACTTTGCAGTGGGTCATCCACCTCTTTCCGAACAGGATCGACCTTATCACAATCATGACAGAAGTAAAACGAAATTTGTATATTACATCAAAGTAGCGGAAATTTAAAGTCATATTACAAACCATAAGTTTTGAAACATAACTTAGTGTCATACGATAAAGATACATCAAGCTGCTGATAGCGAAAGAACAGATAACCGAGTTACTCTTGCCCAAGAGTCAAGCAAAGACAGGTTATTCTTCATCTTCATCTACACTGACCACGGTCATGCAGCAAAGAACCACACACACCGGGTTGCGATCCTCATCTGCAACAGGGGTTAACAAACCCTGAGTACGGGAGTACTCCACAAGACTTATCCGACAAAGAAAAGTATTTGGTGGACAAAGCAGTATGCAAGTCATAGGATTCAAGGTGTGGTTTGCAAGAATCAAGTATTTTGCATAAATGAGCATTTATAAAAAGAATTGAAATTATTTATGTTATCCATAAGATTACTCAAGTATCGACCTAGATGTATGATCGATAACAAGGTAATAAACATCCACGAAGGGATCCAACAAGTATCCAGTTAAAGTGTATTACTACGCGGTAGAGGACAGGGTCATGTTTCCATTTCCGAGGAACACGACGATTCGAACCGGTTTATCCCAGCTGGGGCTTCCCTATCACACGACATATACAGCCGCTTAAAGCACGCATATGACTACCTTTCCCTGGATCCTCTCGCCAAGACCGGGGTTCCGCCACCCGAGAGCATAGTACACCTCCATCCAGTTCGCTAACTTGGAGGGTACACACTACTCTCGCCATCTCTCCACTCCCAGTGCGGGTTAACCGTTCTTCAAACGAGAATAGCCAGAGTCCAGCTTCCCGGAGTATGTGATAAGTACTCCAAAGTCACAACCCTTGGACATCTACAACGGACGGTTCCTAATCGACACAGGCGGAAAGAACCCGCTCACCAGATATCCATATCTGGTGGCTCTCCAACACCGAGTCCGCCCGGTCTCAGATTATTACTCCCATCAAGAGGACATAGCCATTTGCCGCAGAAATCCACTATTCGTCTCGAAAACAGAACCATTGCCGAAGCAAACAGGTTAACACCTATTCTCGCAGATGACAGGAAATCATCTGGCTCTATCGGTCTAAGCATTGCTAAGCAGCATGAAGCAACATTCGTATTTTTAAAACAGTATCAAGGTACAGGAATAAATAAGTTAAGGTAAGGCTATGCATCAACTAGGAATTTGATTGAATACCGTAATGCAATAGTATAACAATAAGTGTATTTAAAGAAAACATTTTAAATACAAGGGAGTGTTTGAATGCACCGGGGCTTGCCTTGGTTGGAGGGATAGACGAACTCGGGCTCAGATTCAAGAGAGAAGACCTCTGCACTGGAGGTATCCAACCCAACCAACGAACAATCTACACGATAAATGACATGTTTCAGATGATGCTTGGATAGTAAACATGATGCTTAACACAAACAAGCATGCTATCGAGAGAAGACTAAAACAGATTACCCTAAAAGAACTCAGCAAACAGCATTACATCGAGCATGTCCAACTTGTGTTTGTCACTGGACAAATGACCATATATATCAAATAATCCAAAATCACTCAAAGCCTAAAGTTATTAGGGTTTCTAAACATTTTATAATTAAGCAAGGCATTGTTACAGAACTAAAAACAGGATAACAGGGAGAACTCTGCTCACGACCCTCGGACGGCTGAGCCTCGACCATCAGCGGCACAGAGGCTCGAGCGGTGGCGTCGAGAACCACAAACATGGCGGCGAGTCGTCGTCGATGACCAAACCGAATGGCTACCCCTCGAACTTGCTTCGGCTTGCCGAGCCGAACCCAACAAGGTAGGCCATGACTCAAACAAACCTTCAGAGACACCTCCTCGAGGGTGCTGACGAGCTGCCGAGGCTCGACCGATCGCACACCATCGAGAACAAACCTCGATCGAAGAACTACCCTCGATCGCTGACGAGAGACCTCGATCGAAAGAAACAAGGCTTCGACCGACCCTCGAACGCGAGGCTAGGCCTCGATCGACACTCGATCCCGAGGCTAGGCCTCGATCGACACTCGATCCCGAGGCTAGGCCTCGATCGACACTCAGAAGACAACTGCGAGCAAGATGCCCAAAGAAACGAGGCTAAAACCTACACAGCCAACCTCGTCGACGATCATGGCGGTGAACTGAGCTCGACCGCACACACATGCCGACGGACACAGGCCTCGATCAAAGGAGCTAGGCCTCGAGCAAAGACACTAGGCCTCGATCAGACCTCGATCGAAACAGCCAACAACTCTAGCAAGCTAAAGGGACCCCAAACAACGCGAAGCGCAAGCCGAACGAACACAGAGCTACGAGCGACACCCTCGACAACGGCACTAGCGGTCGACGAAGATCTGCGTGACGCGCGCCGAAGAGAACACGCACGCGCTCGAGGGCAACTACCCCTCGAGACTGACTCAGGACGGCTAGGCGAAGCTAGCGCGAGACTTGGATCTCAAAAAGATCTACTACAACAACAAGGCAACGAACACACCGCCGCGACGAACAAGCACAGCGGCGGCGCTCGAGGACAGAGCGCTAAGGCTCGATACAAGGACAAACGAGTACAGGGAAGAGGTCGAGGAGCTCACCCTGGTCACGGAGCACAAGCAAGCGTGGCCGGAGATGAAGCAGAGACGACCGTCGATCGAGAATGCGCCGGCGAAGACGAAGAACTGCGCGGCACGAAGATGATCCCGGAGCTGTGGTCCACCATTTGCAAAACGGAGAACCAGACAAGACTCAGAGATGAACAAGGAGCAAGAAACTACGGCAAAAAGACAATGCGGCTCCTGCGCAGCCCAGACGAGGACTGACCAGAGCGGCGGCGGTTGCGTCGGAGTTGAGGAAGACGGATCCGCGCTGGACGAAGACTGGCTTGACAACTTCAACCAACTTACCCTGAGGATGCGCAAGGTCAAGGCGAAGGCAATGACGAAAGATTGAGTGATTGGCAGCAGCTAACGAGCTCGGACGAGTTCGTCAACTATGGAGGTGAAGTGCTCAGCGGAGCAGAACGGCGCAGAGCGAAACGAAGTGAAGTGTGGAGCAGTGGCGCGGAAAGGAAAGAGAGAGAACGACGTCCCGCTTTTAAAGACGGCAACGGGGTCCGCAAGATCGCCACGTACCCACGACAAGACGGGAGTCCATGGACAGGCGTTGCGCGGCTGGCGACACGTGTCGGCCAGGAGCGACGTCGAGATCGACCCCGCCATGCAGCTGCTCGAGGAAAAGACAGAACTGACCCTGCGGCTGTTTTGCAAAAATGTTCAAGCTTCCAGGGGTTTTCAAGGAAAACTTTGAACATGAAAGATGTTCAAAACTTCAAGATCTACAACTTTGCTTAAACAACCACAAGCAAAAACTTTATAGATTTTGAAAATCATGTTTAGGGTTTAATCCACCCCCTCGGAGAAAAGGGTTTGGATTCAAATTTTAAATTTTTAGACTTTGAAAAGATGACCTGCATACAAACAATTGATCAACACAAATAAGTAAACTCATTTTAGTTCAATGCATATCCAGGTTTTCAAACGAATGAATGATGCTTAATGCATATGATGACATGATCAATTTTTAATTAAGTGATTAGCAAGGTTAACACCCGGGGTGTTACACCCGGGCTCGTTCGCTCGTGCGCCGGCGAGCACAAGCCGTAATCGGCTCAACCAAGCACCCTAGCAGACTCAGCGCCCCCAAACAACGCGAACCGCAAGAAAAACTCAACGAAAAGACGACGAAAAGATCTCGCCGACGACCATGGCGGACGACGGAGATCTGTTCGTCACGCGCTGGCCAAAACACGCATGCGCTTGAACAACCAACAACGCGAACGGACTCACGACGGCTAGACGAAGCTAGCGCAAGACTCGGATTAGAAAAAGATGGACAAACGCGTCCTACCGACGAGCGCACCGTCGCGACAGCTATGAACTGCGGCGGAGCTCGCAGACAGAGCATGACGGCTCGAAACAAGATCAACTAAGGCGCGGAGAGTTCTAGGTGCTTACCCCGGTCACGAAGCCCTCGCTAACTGTAACACCCCTGGTGTTAATCACTTAATTAAAACCTGATCATGTCATCATATGCATTAAGCATCATTCATTTGTTTGAAAACCTCGATATGCATTGAACTAAAATGAGTTTACTTGCTTATGTTTGATCCATGGTGTGATTGCAGGGTCATCTTTTTAAATTCCAAAATTTAAATTTGAATCAAAACCCTAATTCCCAGAGGGGGTGGATTAAACCCTAAACATGATTTTCAAAATCTATAAAGAATTTGTAGATGAATGTTTAAGAAATATGGTAGAGTTCTGTTTGAATTGCATTTGTTGTGTTTTAAGTTTTTCAAGTGTTACTCAAGTTTTTAGAGTAATTGAAAAGGGGTAAATCCTTTTTAAAAGGAGTTTCAAATTTCAAAAATGCATTTTCATTTCTAGGCCGAATTTGAAAATGTGTATATTACCAAAAGTGTAGATCATGAAATTTGGAGAAACTTTGGTGTTCTAAGTTTTTCATGAAAACCCTTGGAAGCTTGAGCAAATTGCAAATAAGTACCAAGGGCAGTTCACTCAATTCATCGAGCACCTGCATGTCGAACGGATCCATGGCGCCGACACCTGTCCAGCCAGCTGCCGACGCCACCGTTCACCTCCTCTCTGCGACATGTGTTCCATCGCGTGCGTGGCATCATCATGGCTCCGTTGCCATCTACAAAATGGGACGCCGTCCTCCCCTGCTCTCTCTTTCCACGCTAGACGCCGCACGCCCTGCTCTGTTTCCGTCGCCGAGCGTGCACTTCACGTCGCCGAGCTCGCGCAAGCTTTCTAGTCACTGCCAACCTCCCAATCCACCTCAATGGCTTTCGCCTTGGTCTAGTCCACCTTCCGCACCAGTCGGATGGAGCAGAGGACGTGTAAATCGCTGGCGCATCATCTTCTTCCTCGGCTCCGGCGAGAATGCTGCCGTTCTGGTCAGCTATCAGCCGGGCTACGCAGCAGCCGTTTTGTTCTTTCTTCGCGTGTTCTTTATTCCTTGTTCCTTGCTGACTCCGCCGCTCTTCTCCGTTTCGCAAATGGTGGACCGAAGCCTCGGGAACATCGTCGTTGCCGCTCGGTTCATCTTCTCCGTCGGCACGGTCTTCGTCGCCAGCACGTCCCACTCCAGCTCCGGCCGAACTAGCGAGCGTTTCGTGTTCGGGGTAAGCTCCTGGTACTCGTAGAGTAGCTGGTTGTAGCTGATTCCGAACCGTAGCTGTGGTTCGCGTTTGCTCCGGCATGTCAGCGTCGTCGCGTCGGTGCTCACCGCCGTGAGAGCTCGTTTGTTGGTATTTTCCGAGTCTGGGTCTTGCGCTAGCTTCGCCTAGTCTTCCTGGGTTGAGTCGAAGTGTTTGTTGTTGGAGCGCGTGCGCAGTTTCGCCGGCACACGTTACGCAGACCTCCGCCGTCCGCCATGGTCGTCGGCGAGGGTGTTGCGCTTAGCTCTTGGTTTGTTTTGCGTGCGCTTTGCGTTGTTTGGGGGCCGCTGAGTCTGCTGGGCTGGTTGGTAGAGCCAATTAGGGCTCGTGTTCGCCGGCGCATGTGCAGCCGCACGCGGGGTGCCGCCATTGCGTCGGCAAGGTCACCAAAGGAGGTTATAGCCTCGTTTTTCTTGTGCGTTTCGTTCGCATCATCTTCCTAAGTCCGTTGCGATGCTTGGTTGAGTCTGGTTTGGTCTGTGCTCGCTGGCGCATGCGCGACCGAGCACGGGTCACCTCCATCGCCGCCGGTGAGGTTTTTCCGAGGGATGGAAGTGGTCGTGTCGCACCTCGTTGGGTTCGGGGTGAAGTATGGAGTCCAGCGCAGGAATCGGTTGGCCATTTGGTTCACCGACGGCGACGTGCCACCGTGTTCTTTGGTCGTCGACGCCGCTGCCCTGCTCGGGCTCATTGACATGCGGGACCCAGGTGTCAGTGAGATTCATGAAGGGTTTTCTTTATTTCCTGTTTTGCACAGTAATGCTTTTTGTTATTTTTGTATGTTTATTTCTGTGCATAAATAAATTCTGTAAAAAATTGTGTATGCTCTGTGTGATGTGTAGTATTTAATAAAAATATAACATGTCCATGTTCAGTACATTTTTAATCCTGTAAAAAATGCTCAAAGTAATTGAAAATTGGCTTTTCCATGATTTTTCATGCTCTGTGTAATGCTCCAAAAATTCTGGGAATTTTTGTGTAAGCTTTATATACTTATACCTTGTTGTACAAAAAGTTTGGGAATTTTTAGGTGAACTATTGAACATGGCTATTTGTTTATTTAATAATAAAATGATTAGCAACCCTAATGACTTTAGGTTTTGAGTGATTTTGGGTTGTTTGATGCAAATGGTCAATTGTCCAGTGACAACCACAGTATGGACATGGATGATGTATTGTTGTTTTCTCAGTTCTTTTGGACATAATTAGTAAGCTTAGTAATTACTTTAATCATGTTGTAAGTAAATTACTTTATGCTTTAGTTTAACTTTCCTTTCATGAAGGAAAGTTGTACTCAAGATGTTTAATCTGTTTTGTTCATCTCTTAAGTATATGTTTGTGTGTTGCAAAGCATCATGTCTATCATTTCAAGCATCATCTAAGCATATCAATATATCGTGTAGATTGTTCGTTGGTTGGGTTGGATAATCCCTCTCTTGAAGGGGATTTCTCTCTTGTTGAATCAGAGCCCGAGTTTGTGTACTCCTCCAACCAAGGCAAGCCCCGGTGCATTCAAACCTTACCTTGTATTTAAAAAGCTTTCCTTTAAATACACTTATGGTTACAATATTGCATTATAGTACTTTATTAAATTCCTATTTGATGCATGACCTTATCCTTATATTATTGTACCTTTACCTTGTCACTTGTTTAAAGATGAAAACTTTTGCTAAAAATGCTTATTATGGTTCGAGTTGTTCTAGTAGGTGATTTCCGGTCACTTACACATAGTGTATTGCTTCGGCAAATGGTTATGCTCTTTTGAGAAAGGACTGTTGTTGGAAGTAATAATTCGTGACCGGGCGGACACGGTGTTGGAGAGCCATCAGCGGTGTCTGGTGAGCGGGTTCTTTCCGCCTGTGTCGTTAGGGCCTTGTCGTTGTAATAAGTCCAAGGGTTGTGACTTTGGAGTACTTATCACATACTTTTGGAAGCCAGACTCTGGATATTCTCGTCTTAAGAACGGTCAAACCGCACTGGGAGTGGAGAGATGGCGAGAGTAGTGTGTACCCTCCAAGTTAGCGAACTGGATGGAGGTGTACTATGCTCTCGGGTGGCGGAACCCCGGTTTTGGCGAGAGGATCCAGGGAAAGGTAGTCATATGCGTGCTTTAGTGTTGCATATGTCGTGTGTTAGGGAAGCCCCAGCTGGGATAAACCGGTTCGAATCGTCGTGTTCCTCGGAAATGGAAACATAACCCTGTCTTTTACATCGTAGTTAATGAAACTTAAATTGGATACTTGTTGGTTCCTTTCATGGATGGTTATTACCTTGTTATCAATCATAAACTTAGATTGGTACTTGAGTAATCTTTTAAACGAATTAAATGAATTTCAATTCTTTTTATAAATGCTCATTTATGCAAAATACTTGATTCTTGCAAACCACACCTTGAATCCTATGACTTGCATACCTTTTGTCCACTAAATATTTTCTTTTGTCGGATAAGTCTTGTTGAGTACCCCGTACTCAGGGTTTGTTAACCCCTGCTGCAGATGAGGGTCCCAATCCGGTCTGTGTGGCTTCGTGCTGCATGACTCTTGTTTCTGTTGAGGATGAAGAAGAGTAGTTGTCTTTGCTTGACTCTTGGGCAAGAGTACCTCGGTTGTTTGTTTATACTCTAGCAGCAACTTGATACTATGTTATTGTATGACACTAAAGTTATGTTTCAAAACTTATGGTTTGTAATATGACTCTAAATTTCCACTACTTTGATGTAATATAAATTTCTCGTATTACTTCTGCAATGTTTGTAATGAGGGGATCCTGTTCGGAAAGAGGTGAATGACCCGCTGCAAAGTGGTGACACCTGACAGACTAATTAAGAATTGAATCATTTGTTTGGGATTAAGTCGGATGGACTATTAATCCTAGCAAGTGGACCCTTTCTTAAAAGGTTTTGTCACACTAACTCGGACGGAGATGAAGCAGAACAACCGGTCGACGAAGACCGCGCCGGCAGAAACGGTGAACAGATTGGCAACGTCGGTGTTCCTGGAGCTGCGGTTCACCAAAGACAGAAAGGCGAGGCCGACGAGAATCAGCGATAAAAGAAGAAGATGAAACGAGACAGAAATCGACAATGTGGCTCCTGGGTAGCCGGTGCGACTGCGAACCAGAGCGGCGGCGCTCTCGCCGGAGCCAAAGAAGACGGGGTCGCGTCGGGCTATTCACGCGTTCGCAGCTTCAACCGACTAATGCAGGAGGTGTATTAGGTCAAAGCGAAAGCCATGGAGGTGGATTGGATGATTGACAGCGAGTGGAGAGCTTGCGCGAGCTCGACGACGATGGCGGTGTGCTCTGTGGCGTGAGCAGAGCGACGTCGTGGGCGTGGAAAGAGAGGCAAGGGTGAATGGCATCCCGTTTTGAAGACGGTAACGGGGTCGTGGCGTTGCCACGCACGCGACGGGACGCTCGTTGAGGGCAGACGGTGCGCGGTGGCGTCGGCAGGTGGCTGGCTAGGTGTCAGCGCCATGAACTCTCCGCCGCCATGCAAGTGTTTGATGAAATGACTGAACTGACCCTGAGACCATTTTGCAAAATGCACAAGCTTCCAAGGGTTTTCATGAAAAACTTTGAATACCAAAGTTGCTCAAAATTTCATGATCTATATTTTTTGTCAATATTTACCTTTTCAAATTCGGCCTAGAAATGAAAATGCATTTTTGAAATTTGAAACTCCTTTTTAAAAAGATTTACCCCCTTTTGAATTACTCTAAAAACTTGAATAACACTTGAAAAACTGTAAACACAACAAATGCAATTGGAACAGAGTTCTACAACATTGCTTAAACAACCATATGCAAATTCTTTTTAGATTTGGAAAATCATGTTTAAGGTTTAATCCACCCCCTGGTAATTAGGGTTTGGAAGTAAATTTGAGAATTTGAATTTAAAAATCATGACCAACATTCACATATATGATCAAACACAACCAAGTAAACTCATTTTAGTTCAATGCATAACAAGGTTCTTAATCAAGTGAATGATGTTTAATGCATATGATGACATGATCAAATTTTTGATTAAGCTTTTAAACACCAGGGGTGTTACAGGTGTATATCCATATGGTCATCTATGTATTTTAGAATATGGATATACATGTTGTCTGTTTGGTTGGATAGATGAGACGAGTCATTGGTTGGATGGATGATATTGTCTGAGATGGGAATACTTAACTAATATATCTATTATTTAAAAATAATAATAACTAATTATATAATAATAAATAAACACCAACACTAATCTTGTCATTTTAATCACTAATTAGAAATAAAATCTATTAATTAGCACTATACTATTCTAACTGCCACATAAAACATGGGCTAATTAACATATTAACACTTACTAAAACTTATCTTGTGATCATAATTAATAATTAATAACATAACATACTAATAGTCCTTAATTTATTTGCTAATGACAATGGTAGAAGTTGTGAATCTGGTACATATATTGCGACATCTAAGCATGTGATTGGGACTTAAGCAAATTTTGCTCAGGCCGCGAGTCAGCGACCTCCATGTTCAGGTCTCGAAGCGAGGCAGCCAGTTGTCTAAGGGTGTTAGACACTTAGGGGTTGTTTGACATGACTCTAGAGCTGAACTCCATGCTAGAGCTGGCTAGAGCTAGCCAAACACCCCAACTCCCAAAAAAGGTTGGAGCAGCCAAACTCAATGGAGTTCTTAGAGCTCTAGTTCATTCTCTTGGAGCACATCTTTTCCAACTCCAGAACCCCCTAAAATAGACGTAGACATGGAGTTCCAAATAAATTACCCACCTTTGCCATCAATTACACACCCGAATCCAGGGAACCGTTATTTTCAATTTTTCTTATCACCCCTAACTCCCATCCAGTGCTCGGCCCATATCCTCCACCCAACGTGGCGCGCCGCGGCTTCACCCGCGCGGCCGCCCTGCCCCGCGCTCGTCCTTCTCGGCGGTCTTCGCCGCCATCCTCACGCCTCCATTCCCCCGTCGTCCATGCCTCTTTCACACTCGCCTCTTTTCCCACGCCTCCACTTCCCCAACCCTAATCATCCATGGCGGTGGCGGCGGAGAGCTCCAGCATGGGCACGCGAGCTCGGCTCTTGCACGAGCACGCGAGCTCGCCGCGGACTGGGCAGCCATCGCCCCCGGCGATGCCGCGCTCCTGCACATCGCCCCACGGGCCTTGGCGACGGATGGTGCCAGTGACCGACATGTTGAATGGGAGCATGTGTGCATCTCGTCCTGCGCTGCCCTCTCCACCCCCCTGGGCGACCGTGGAGCAGGTGCGCATCTCGTCCTGCGCCGCCCTCTCCACCCCCCTTGCCGATCGTTGGTTTTGTGGAGGATTAGGCATTTGGCCGAGCATAGGGAGAAGACAGTGGATAAAGTGGACAATCCACATTGATAAAACACAGTTCTAGAGTTGAGAGTACTATTCTAGCAAAACAGCCCTAACAGACAGCTCTAACTCCACTCAGAGTCAGCTCCACCTAGATTTCTAGAGTGAAGCTGCTCTAACTGGAGTTGGAGTCATGTCAAACGGACCCTTAGACGTGGGGCTTGGTAGGTGTTGACCGGGACCAGCCACCCCTGCCCTAACATAAATAATTTTCCTTATGCCTTCATCAAGTTGGGTCATATTTAATTTTGTTTTTGGACCTTTAGATCACATGTAATGATTTTAAAAAAACAGGTTAAACGAAAAAATGAATAAAATAAAGATATAAATAAAAAGTAAAAAATGTATCAAATGCCACATTATAAAATAAAAAAATAAAAATAAATCAAAGAAGGAAAGAAAAAAGAAAACAAAAATACACAAAGGAAACTAAAAGAAAATTAAAAAGTTTTAAAAGAATAAAAACACAAAGAAAAAGATAAGGAAAAGAAAAAAAAAGAAAGGCAACTAGTACCACCACCTACGACAAAACGCATTGCTTGGTCGTCAACGAAAAAAAAGAAAAGAAAAAAGGCCGCAACGGCAGTATGGCACAAATCGCGCGCTCTACGTGGGCGGTAACTGCCACACAGGTCGGCGCTCTACGTGTGAGTAGGACACGAGAGATGAACAAGTAAGTTGCTAAATCACCTATCATCTTTTAAAATTTGGTAAATCAATCAAAAAATATTTTTAACAGTTTGTCAATTGGACTTACCAATTCTACACGCTTGTCAAAAGATTGTATCGGTTTGTCATTTTGTGAGCGTGCATCGGCTTGCCATCCTCTCGCCGGCGAGTCCTCTTTCTCGCATGCAAGTTTCCTTCCTTTTTTAATCTTTTTTTTTATTTGGCAAGTGAGAAATAACAAATTATTGGAGATGACCTCTTTCCAACTTGGTAAATTATTATAGCAATTTACTAAAACATAAGATTTGACAAGTGAGAAATAACAAATTGTTAGAGATGTTCTAAGGACATGTGAACAAGTAGGGAGGTGCATGAGCCGATGCGGGTTCACACTTGATTGACAAGCAGACAGACCCGCAACGTGGGTACACAACACGGGCGGGTAAAGTAAAGCGTCCGTCAAGAAAACAGGGTGGATGACCAGGCGTCAGTCAAAAACAGCGAGCAGAAATCGTGTTTGCTGGACACTGGCATGGTCCACTCGTTATTAGTTTTTAAATAGACCTAAGGGAAAGAAAAATGGATGGGTAGAACATCTTAAGGTGGATGATGGTTGTCGGGTACAAAGGTAAGGGTTACCCTAACCTGTGATAATCTAATGTCTAAACATCAAGGCGAAATCCGATAGTCGACCAAGCAATGGAGGAAGGTCCGTCAGGCGAAGGCTTACCCCACCGGCAGAAAGGGCAGGCCATGGGCCAGCCCATTACCAGAGGGATGGTAGGTGGAGTGACCCTCGACCTCGATCCCCCGAATGACGGAGAAGGGATCGAACGAACGACCCTCTGCCGCGACCCCTCGACCGACTGAAAGGGGGATTGAACGAGCGCCCCCCAACCTCGACCCCTCAGATGACGGAGAGAGGTCGATCGAATCCCCCTCGACTCCAACCCCTCGAAGTGACGGACAGGGGTCGAACGAACGACCCCCGAACAGGAGGCTCGATCAGCTCACTTGCTCCCGGTATGGGATAAAGAGAATCCTATGCTGGGGTCAGTTCCCGCCTAACACCATGGGCGCTCACTACCTCGGTCAAATCCATCAAGTCATCACCCATACCCAGTTTACCCGTCGACCGTACAACTACTGCAGCCACGCCTCCAGTACGGAGCACCCCCTCGAATTTTGGGCGAGGCAGCCCTCGACCGCGTTCTCAGGAATGTGGCAGGGTCACGCATGCCTCGATACTCCTCGACCCGGGGGCTCGACCCTCATCCCCAACTGTTACGGCATGGGCCCGTCCAATCCGTCCCGCTTCAACTGTGGAGTTCGCAGGTTCCACGCCATGTCGTCCGGCGACGACCAGTCCGCCATCATCATGCCTCGGAACACCAGAAGAACAGGAGGAGCATGCCGCTATAGTGATCGACGTCTCGTCACAGACATGGCACACGGACACGCCTCCCATACCGATACGTACTAGGTCTCTGTACTCCGAAGCCTCCCCTTGGCTTATAAAAGGGGACGCTGGGATAGTAGAAAAAGGGAGGAACACGAGAACAAGAAGGGACAGTAACACGAGAACAAGAAGGGGACAAGAACATGAGGACGAAGAGGTCAATCATCAACCCCACTCACATTCCTATACGAACTCTCACCAGAACCAAACACAACATCAACCACTCACTTGCCTGATCAACATCTCAAGCAATCAACCAATTCACCTAGAGTAGCCCTGCTAATTCTAGGCCTCGACTCGCTCTGAGCACCCTCGTGTAAACCAGCTTGTACTGCCCCCCTATACGAGCACTTCGGTGCAAGATAATACAGTACCCCCTCCTCTTGCTGGACGTAGGGCCTTCTTTGCATCACATCTGGGAGAGAGAGCACGCAATATACAAATTTACTAGTTGGTGATCGACCCCCTGGGTCGAAACACCGACAGTTGGCGCACCAGGTAGGGGGGCTTTGCGTGTCGATCAACTCCCAATTTCTCTTCCAGATGGAATCCACCGTTCCACCACTTCCGTTCCCCACCATCATTTGGTTCGGGAGCCTAGAGTTCCTTTCCCTGGGCCACGACCACGATATGGTTCTACTTTCTGGAGGTGGTCCGGATAGCAGCGGCTCCGATACATCGGGGCTAGGGAAGACCTCACGACGGTCCCACCACTCACGCCTTTCGACTGCGGCCAGGAGGAGGCGCGAGCGACGTCGCCGCAGCCTTCGCCGCGCAGATGACGTGACACCTGACGCCACTCCCCCCGGTCTCAGCTGGCGACACAGTTCCTCCCTTCGGGAGCCTGTTTGACCCATGCTTGGAGATCGGAGGAGACCGCCTCGCCGAGCCCGACTCCGGCTTCGTCATACAGCCATCTCGGAGGGTCCCCAAGGCATCTCCGACGCGCTCGGCCGCTCCACCACGTAACCTACTTCCGCATGGGCTCTACAACAACGTCAGACTCTTCTCTGCCTTCGTAGACTCGCAAATGCGGGCACAACACGGGTCCCCAGGGGACTTGCTACGTGCGACCGTGAACCCCAGTGCCACTTCTCCACCAGGCGAGTACCCGGAATCACGACGAACCCCGACCCCCGGGTACTACACCTTGGGCATGATACGACAACGACTGGAGGAGGAGCGCAGGGGATCTTTCCCCAACTTTTACCAAAGCCGCCCTGATCCAGACTCCCCTGATGAGGATTATGATCCCACGCGGGAGTGCTTCCACCTCGACGGACCAGTCGGCTCCCAGGACGACACCACCGACGCCGCAGCCGCGAGAGCAGGAGGAGGGGGCAATGCTGCCCCAGCACGAGGCGCCAGTCCACCGATTCCGAACGAAGCCGCTCCGCCTCAGGACGCCCAGATCGCGCAGGTCCGAGAGCTACTCGCCAAGCTCGAGGAGGAGCGCCTACGACTTCATCAGCTCGAGCATGCCCTCAAGCAAGATCGCAAGCGCCCACAGGGTGGAGGGGCCCGCGCCAGAGCCCGTGACATCCATCAGCGGATCATCGAGGAAGGAGCAAACGAGCTCCGCGTCTACAACCGCGCTAGTCAGAATGTCGTGGCAGTCGCAATGCTGCTCCGTGACATGTCGGCACCCTCGACACCCCCAAGCGCAACGTATTAGAGATGAAATCCAGGGGCTCCTCCAGACCGCGGGCCGTACAACAGGCGTAGAGCTCGGCCTCAAGGCACAAAGGAGCTGCTTCTGAGCGACGGGACATGCCCTCTCGTCAAGACCGAGAAGCGTCTGTCCACCAGGACAAGGCGCCCCGAGGCCAAGCAGGGCGACAACCGGTTCGAGACCGCATTCTCGACAATCGATAGCCGCACGACGCATGACACGACATCAACGACAACAAACGACATCGACACGGTGACGCTGAGGCTCGAGGTTACAGTGCTCATCGAGGTGGGCGCTACGACAACGACGAGGATCGACGTCGGTCCCTTGAACCACCGGGGTCACGAGTCTTCAGCAGGACGATCCGGCGAACCGCCTTACCAGGTCGCTTCCGTCCACCCGCCAACCTGGTCAAATACAACGGTGAGACCAAACCAGAACTCTGGCTTGCTGATTTCCAGCTAGCGTGTCAGCTAGGAGGTGCCGACGACCACCACATCATCATTCGGAAACTCCCACTCTTCCTCTCCGACACCGCTCGAAGGTGGCTCGAGGAGCCCCCCCCGGACTTGATCCATGGCTATCCTGACCTAGTTAGGATCCTCGAGGGGAACTTCAAGGGCACCTACGTGCGGCCGGGAAATTCTTGGGACCTCCGCAGCTGCAAGCCGAAACCAAAATCACCCGCCGATACAACGAAGCCGCTGATGAGCTAGCCAAAACCGCATCCACTCGAGGTATGGTTCCTCCTGGCGTCTTTTCTAGGGATCTTCACAATCCATCGGTCGATCTAAGCTCGGGGGCTCCCGCCCTCAAACAAGAAATCAACCCCTCCCCCTCGACGAATCCCCCCTCGAATGGGGATGAAGTCATGGAGATCGACGGAACGATCGCAACCCCAACCTCCTCGACGGACTGGCGCGCGCCCTACCTCGAATATCTGATACGAGGCGAGCTCCCAGAGGACCGCACCGAAGCCCAACGCATAGTCCGACGCGCCAAAACCTACGTCTTGTACGGGATGGCCGCGAGTTGTATCGACGCAGCCCTACTGGTATACTCCAATGATGCCTCACCATCGAGGAGGGGAGGGCACTGCTAAAGGACATACACTCGGGGCTTGTGGCCACCATGCTGCACCGAGGACTCTAGTAGGAACGCCTTTCGACAAGGCTTCTATTACCCGACAGCTATCGCCGATGCCACCAAACCCGTCCGATCTTGCAAGGGATGCCAGTTCTACGCTAGGCAAACACACCTCCCGGCCCAAGCTCTGCAGATGATACCCATAACTTGGTCATTTGCTATATGGGGACTCGACATGGTCGGCCCCTTAAAGAAAGCAAAAGGTGGCCAAACCCACCTCCTCGTGGCCATAGACAAATTCTCGAAATGGATCGAGGCTCGACCCATCACCAATATTCAATCCCAACAAGCCGTGTTGTTCTTCACAGACATCATCCACCGCTTCGGGGTCCCCAACGTCATCATCACCGACAACAGCACGCAGTTCACCGGCCAAAAATTCTTGAACTTCTGTGATCACCACAACATCAGGGTGAACTGGTCTGCAGTTGCCCACCCTCGAACTAACAGCCAGGTCGAGCGCGCCAATGGCGTGGTTTTGCAGGGACTCAAGCCAAGGATCTTCAACCGACTAAACAAGTATGGCAAGAGATGGGTCGACGAGTTGTCCTCTGTCCTATGGAGTTTTAGAACAACGCCAAGCCGAGCTACGGGTTCTCCCCGTTTTTCTTGGTCTATGGGTCCGAGGCCGTCCTCCCCACTGATCTCGAGTACGGGTCCCCTCGATTAAAGGCCTACAATGAACAAGCCAACGTAGCAACCCGAGAGGACTCCCTTGACCAGCTCGAGGAAGCCTAGGACATGGCCCTCTTCAAGTCAGCAAGGTACTAACAGACGCTGCAATGCTACCACGACAAGCACGTATGCAAAAGGGACCTCGACGTCGGCGACCTCGTACTACGCCACCGACAAAGCAACAAGGGGCGTCACAAAATGACGCCACCATGGGAAGGACCCTTCATCGTGGCAGAAGTGTTAAAGCCAGGGACCTACAAGCTGAAGAACAACAAGGGCGAAATCCTAACCAATGCATGGAACATCGAACAACTACGTCGCTTTTACCCCTAGGGCCTCGAGGCCTTGTTCATTTTCTACATTATGTACATCTATCGCATCATGAATGAATAAAGTGTTCTCAAAATACATTTCACGTTCGTTCATAACTCTGAGGTAGCCTCGACTTCGCTCCTGCAAAGTCAAGCCTCCCTCGGGGGCTGACAGGGGGGACCCCCCTCCCTAAGTCCCTTAAAAACCCGAACGTTTTTTCAAAACTCGACGCTTCCCTCTCCGTCTTCGCCCCGAGTACGCTCCGTAACTAAGCTAAGAATGCCTCGAACTCCCTAAGGGTCGAGGGTCGTCGAGCCGGGGGCTCTCCTACGCCTCTGGGCTATGGTACCCCCACTCGCTCCCCCTCGAGGGATACAAGCGCGCGTCGAACACTTAGTCTAGAAGCACAAACTCAAGCAAAGAGAAACAGGGATGACTCAAGAAATAAAAGCACCCAGATGCATCTCAAATAAAACACATTAAAGGTTCTGAAGCCCCTAGAGGCTCGACATCGAAGTGTTACAAAAACTAATCTATTACATGGACCTTCTTGTCCAGATCTGGCTCACAGGCCTCAATTATTCCCATCGCTGTCTCCATCCATCGGGGGAAGCACCTTAGGCTCGAAGAGCTTCGCCAACTCACCACCAGGCACCTCTGCGGCATCAATTAGCTCATAGCACCTCGCCATGTTAGCTTCGTCACTCAGCTCCGGGTCGACGACAAAGCCACGAGCGACGACGCTGAGGTCGTAGGAGTAGCCCGAGCGGACGACCGCGAGCGCCCGCTTCATGCCTACGTGAAGAGCAGCACAGACCTGCTCCGTCACCCCATGGGTCATGGAGTAGAAATGGCGCAAGAGGGAGTCTCCTCGCGCGTCGCCCGCAACCGACGGCTCCGGCTCAACCCCCATGTCACCACAGAAGGTGGAGATGGCGCCCTCGAGCCTCTCGTTCAGGGCCGCCTCCGCCCAGTGGAGGCTCTGGAGACTAGTCAGATCCTCATGGGCTCGGGTCTTGTCTTCCTCGAGGGCTATCGAAACAAATAAGAGACTTCGTCAAAACCAAAAATAGGGAAGGGTCGAGACCAAGCAAGATCAGTAATGATTCTAAAAAACTCACCTCGGGCGTGCGTTTCCAAGGTGACATAGGCATGCTCGACCTCTTGAAGTCGGCGGTTGGCGTCGGCGGGGGCTATGGCTTGGTCGCTCCTCTCAGCTCGGAGGTCCTCAATAAGCTTACATGTGCCCTCAAGGGCCCTTGCCTTGGCAGCCACGTCCTCCTCTAGGGTGGAAATCCGAGCCGCGCATTCTGCTCCGCGACGTTCAGCGCATCGCGGTCCCGGGAGACGGCGTCGACGTCCGACTGAAGCCCCCGGACCTGCTCCTCGAGGGAGGCGCGGTTGGTGGCCGCCTCCGCCAAGTCGCCCTCGAGCTGTCGGGCACGGCCCGTTGCCTGGACCAACTCCTCCCTCAGCGCGGCGGCCTCCTCCTCAACCTTACGCTGGGCCTCCCGGGCGGAGTCCCGTTCTTGCCCAGCCTCAGCGGCCTCCTTGTGGGCGGCATTAGCCCTCGACCGCGCTTGAGAGGCCTCCCCCTGGGTGGCCTCGACCTCCCCACGCGCGGTGGCCACCTCGGTCCTCGCCTGGGCGGCCTCCGCCTCCGCCTTCTCCAGCGACGCGCGGAGGGTGGGGAGCTACTTCCACTGCTCTTGCGACCGGAGGATGAATTGGGAGTTGTCATACGACCTCACCCTCAACATCTGACAGGGATAAAAAGGAAGGTTATAAAAAAAAGGGACAACAAGATAACCAAGGCAAGATCAGAGAGAAAGAACGAGGCTTACCTCCATCCCCGGTACAAATCCGCGGAAGCGACCTCCGCCGACAGGCGCACCACATGGGCCAGCCACGCCCGAAACTCCTCCAGGTGCTCCCACTCCCCGAGCTCGGCTTGATCGTCCAGCTTGAGGAAGGTGCGCCCTGGGTCTTGGCTGTCGGCCAGCTCGAGGGGCTCCTGCCCCCAGAACTTGCTGCGGCGGTCGATCCTATCCCTGACCTCCCGCATAATGCCCTGGCCCATCTCAAGGTCACCCCCGTGGACCATCACCCGCTCCACCAGAGTGGGGAAGGGCTCGCCCCCTCGAGCTGGGCACTCCGGGCCTCGAGGTCGTCTTGCGGCGTCGCCGTCGACCCCTCCGGATCATCGCCTCTAGACGGAGGAGGTCCCCACCATGAGAATAACCCTGCACGGTGAAGAAAACACATGTTAGTACCCAGGATGGTAGGCTCACCGTGGTCCCCTCCTTCCACATCGATTAGGTCAGGGGCGGAGCACCTAGAGACGACGACTGCCCGACTTCGAGCTGAGGCAGAGCTAACGCCTCGGACATGGCTACATCCGGTGCGCCGCTCCCTTGCGCCGCAATGACAATCCCCTCTGGTTCCAACCGGGAAGCCGTCGCCGCAGCCACCTCCGCTGGGTCCACCGGCTCTGCCACCATCTCAGCCACCTCCTCGTCCGTGGCCTCCGCCATCATCGCCGCCTCTCCTGCGCCCGACGAAGGGGCAGCCGGAGCCGGGAAGGATAGGGCCGCGGCACGATCTTCCCCCTCAGACAACGCTGACTGAGGGAGAGGAGGGCTCGGCTGTACGCCTCCCTCCTGCCGCGCCTTCTCCTCACGCTCGAGCCTCTGGTGCGCCTCCAGTGCCACGAGGCACTCGGGCCACCGCGACGGCGCCGGTTGCGCCGGCGTCTCCTCCTCACCGGTGGTGGTCAGGTCCACCACCTCCACCTCAGCGGAGGGTTGGGCTCGACCCCCGCCACCACGGCCGCCTCTGGCGCCGATCCTGCACCCATCGAGCCCGCCAGCTCGACCTCCTCCACCACGGCCACCGCAGGCGCCGGCCCCGTTCCCTCCGAGGTCGCAGGCGCGGCCTCCTCCGACGGCGCGGTGAGCACGGCTTCGCCCGCCTGCTCGACGGACCCCGTCGAGGCGACGGATCGACCCACCTCCTCCGCCGCTCGAGCCCGCTCCGCGGCCGCCTGCGCATGCCCTCGACCCATCGCCTCCCGCGCCTTGATCACCCACTCCGCGCTGGAAGTGGGGACCGAGGGGGACGGGCCAGCAGAGCTGGCCCCAGCCGCCATCTTGGACGCGGCCTCCACCCTTAGCTTCTTGGCCGGGTAGGGGGCGCGGCCTCCAACGAGCGCTTCACCCTGAAAAAAGGACACACTCGCAACGGTAAACGCGGAGTATAACCGACACGGGGAAAATCCGAAACCAAAGGAAAAGGGGCTTACCCCAGCGGGACCTTGGGGGCCTGACCAGCAGACCTCGAGCCGCTTGGGGGCTTCTGGGCGGCACCTCGGGAGCCACTCCCACCACCACTACCGCCGCTGGCCACAGCGGGGGCTGTTGACGCTGCCGGCGTCGTGGTCTTGACTGGGGTCGATGGTGCCCTCGTCGCCGCCACCTTGGTCTTCTCCTGGGTCGACGGGCCCGAGGACCGAGCGCTGGACCGAGCAGGGGCCGGCGGCGCACTCGATCGGCCCCTCGATGGGGACTGCGACGAACGGCTGCGTGTCCGCCACGCCACCTCACCCTGGGGAGTCGCAAGGCGCTCACACCCCCCGACTCGATCCTAGCAGTCCGAGCCGACCTCGATGTCGACCCCCTCTCCCCTCCGCTACCAGCGGTCGCCCCTTGCGCGGGCGTCTCCTCCTCCTCCTCTGACTCCTCTTCCTGCACAAAGGTGACATCCGTCAGATTCGAGGTAATGGTCGCATCCCGATGCCACTACATCATGCCGCTATCCTTAATAACCTCGCCACCCGCTTGACTCCTCATCCTCATCCTCCTCCAAGGGGGACTCCTCCTCAGAGAGGCCGACTTGCCTCTGTCGTGACCGACGTTGGTCACGTGCCTCTCTTTCTCGGGCATGTGTGCCCCTCTTCTCCTTGGCCTTGTCTTTGTCTCTCTTATCCTGCTCGGCCCGTAGGCGTCTTAGATGGGAGTCGTCCCGCTCCTCCTTCACTGGTGGTAGCGACTTCCGGAAGACGACATTCCCCTGAGGAACATGAGGCGGTTAGGGGGCAGGCAAGGGAGACAGACAAGACGGACAAGTGGACATTGACAGAGGAAGAGACGACGTACCAACTCGACGTGGCCCCGGTCCGGCACCATGGGGATGCTGGCGACGTGCCCCACCACGACAGAGCTGAAGCTTACTTTCGAAACTGGTATTCATGGTATATCGACATTGACCTGGTAAGAGATTAGCTGCAATGTAGGTTGTTTTTCTTATCTCTGTCGCAAGTTGGCTGAACTGAATGGATTTAGGCCATTGTGGCAGGTGGTAATGTTAGTCATTGGCAATATAACTTGAGGTAAAAAAAACACTGCTCTTCCTAGATTACTATGCAACAGGCAAGCTTGATGTTGATCTTGCAAAGAAAGTACTGTCACTTTATTTTCTCACTGGAAAACAATTGCCCTTCTCATACTTATTTTCTTGGTCTTCTTGCTCATGGAACATTTAGATTTTACCCATAAGTACTTCATAAATTGTACGTAGGTTATAATGGGATTGTGGATGGGTGTGAACAATTAGGTTGCGCTGACTACAAACAACAAAAAAAGCCATCAGATTTTGCTCTCCTAGGAGGGGAGGTAAGATGTTCTGAATTAAATTACCATGATTTAGCTCCAATGAATTATTTATAGCAACAGTATCACCTCTACATAGTTGGCAAATTCCCGCATTAAGTAGAATGCCTCTGACACTGTACTTGAGAAGGCTATTGTTTATTGATTTACGAGCAATTTCTTCAAAGAGCTCGGTTGCTTTCTGGTACCTGAACATAATGGCAGTGTGTGTGATAAACTGTGCACGAGTCCGCAGTCATGCAAAGCAAGGTAAAACATCTAACAAGCTAAGAAAGCAAAATAAATCATCAGAAGAGTGAATAAATAGTTTAAAAGAGACAGATAAGTAATAATCTATCACCTAGTAGACCAAAAAAGTGGTCAGTTCAAGCTGGCTACATTAACCTACCCATTTTAAATCAAATACATATCCCCAGTCGATTTACAGCATACAAATCATTTCAAGAAGGAAAAATAGAAATGGGCCAGCAGCTTTATAAGAACAAATCCAGGTCCAACTCAACTATCCATATAAATGATGTTCGGTCTCATGTTTTGATATTTTTATAAAACATGGCAGGAGTTCTACCTTTTAATCAAGAAGGAAAGAGTTTTAAGTACAGGGTACCTTTCAATTAAGGAGGAAAGAGTTTTAAGTACAGGGTGGGCAAAGGCCCAAAAGAAGTCTGGCCCCAAGCTTGCTCAGAAGGGGGTGGGGTGGGTTTGGGTAGGGGTAGGGAGGCACCATTAATCTAAAACAAAATTGCCCTTTAGGTAGGATGCAAATGATGTTTTGTATCCAGCAGAGAGAAGCAACACACTAAAAAACAGAGAATAACTATTTTAATAGAATGCCAACTATTTGTGAAGAGCCTAAAATGCCTCAGTTGATGCCACGAGGTAGCCTTGATGGTATTCCATTATTTGCCGTGATTTGAAGCCATCTTCATTAGTGCAAAATATATTGGATATTCAGTGAAGAGGGAGCAGGGGTATACAAAGCAGTTCAGTGTTCAAAATTCGCTGTTGGAAACAAATTTTAGCTATGCATTTTCTGTTAAATGGCCTTAATTTTCTATAGGAATTGCACCATGTGAGAGTTAGAAGATAGCTACAGGCACACAAAAGTTCATTATTTCTTTTATGTAAGTTGTGAAACCAGAAATCAGAAAGC
Organism: Microstegium vimineum; assembly: GCA_022036555.1. Lineage (NCBI taxonomy): Eukaryota > Viridiplantae > Streptophyta > Magnoliopsida > Poales > Poaceae > Microstegium > Microstegium vimineum. The sequence continues at coordinate 41,397,760 of CM039124.1, read as the reverse complement.
ATGTATTGAGCAAATTTTATTTTAGAATGCCAGTGAAAATTTGCATTTATGTCATCACCAAATTGTGTAATATTGGTAATTTTTTAGTCATTCACAATAAAGCCTTGTTGCATAAAGCTAAAGTAAAAAGCTTACTTTTCAAGCTGAGCATATATTTCTGCAATTTTCTGTGTCATGCTGTCTGTCTGAGAGGATAGTCCCTCGCTATCAAAAAGATCAGCAGCTCGATTCAGGTAGACTGCAGCATTCTCTAAATCTTGTTCTTGCTGGTAGATTTCACCGATATCCTGAAATGTCCAAATTCAAGGCCATCATTTTGGTGCTTTCAGATATACTAACTCCGTTCTAAATTATAGTTCGTTTGACTTTTTTATACCAAGTTTGACCACTTGTCTTATTAAAAAAATTGTACAAATATCACTTGTTTTGTTGTGGCTTGCTTTATTAATAAAGGGTCTTCAAGAATGACTTAAATTTGACTATATTTGGACAAAAAAATTTAATAAAACGAGTGGTCAAACTTGGGGGCAAAAAAGTCAAACAAACTATAATTTATAATGGAGAGATTATAATTTTCTGTTCCTGTGAAAGAACACATAATCCAAGTGTATTGGTCAGTACTTTTTTTTCAAAAACAAAAGTGACTGGTCAGTAAAATAGAAATGTAGGTTAATCCTGTATAGAACAAGAACTGGAAAATAAGAAAATAAAATATAGGCCTCCATGTGGTCATATAACATTAAATCATCATTAACAATGTATATGACCTTGGTGTATCTTGCAGCCACGTTCAGTATACCGATTTCCAGGAAAAGATTAACAACGATGTTAAGTGCTTGTGCGGCATCTGCATCAATCATTATATGTAAACAGTTAGTAGAGAAAGTTGTAGCATGAACAGTCATCCCAAGGGAATCAAACAATCGTGGCATTAATGATTTGTTTAGTAGCAGAAAGTACTCGTATCTGCGATACATTTTTTTTAAAAGACTCGGTTACCTGGCTTAATATTAATAAGAGAGAAGCCAGAGTTCAACACATTACAAGCACAAGTGGGCGAGTGGCGCTACCCCATATAGCATACCGCCACGGGTTTTTCATTAAAACAATTATTATTAAAGGGACATGCCATATTTTGCATGCGCTGCTAGATGTCCCAATGGTAGCCAACTATGGAAAGAGGTAGAGACATATTTAGCCAGAAGGAACAAATCAAACAGCATAGCTAGCTTGGACAATTGAATGAGCTTCATAGCTCCAATAATTGATATTCCAGAAAATATGACGGATATATCGAATTGTATGGGTAGCTAGAAAATTATGAAATGAAGAATAACAACAAAGGAGGATATTCATCATACTGTGGTAAGTGTATATAGAAGTACCTTGTGGTGAGAACTTTTTGTAGCAGTTTGCTGCCTCAACATAAGCATAGGCAGCACCGTGCTTGTTATCTCCCTATAAAACAAACATCAGCAGTATAGTCTCATAATTTAATTTCCATGATCGCATGCAATGGTATGCAGAAATTAAAAAATAAATAAAAAGGAATAGCCAAACAAACCCGCAAATGACAATCTGCAATCTTTTTGTATACCGCTCCCTATAGCAAATAGTTACAATGATTAAAAAGAATAAGAAGGTTTTCTTTTCCTTAAATGCAAAGGAGTAGTTGATAAATTCTAGTATGACAAAATAAATCTGCAATTTCAGATTCTCACTCATGGATGGTAAATGGATTCGAGAGGACAACAGGCACAATAGCTACTGAACATGCATACCAGCAGTTCGGGTTCCCTAATGGATAAGTCGGATGTGAAACCAATACAGTGGGATAACACAGTTCAATATTGAAAGAGACGAATTATGCAGCCGAGAAAAAAAAAACGGAGCTGAGAATCGTTACGTTGCAAGTTTGCATTTCAGACCACGGAACAGATGAAACTGCACATGGATGGTAGTATATGAAACAATAAACCTAGATCTCAGAAATAGCGTTTCCGTACGTATCACCGCAATCCGCAATACCCAGCGAGAAATGACGTCATCATACATCTACATACGGTTTTTTTTCGCGACCGGGTGTGTATCCGTTTTTCATTAAGAGGGAAGCAAACCAGAGTACAAGCCGATCACGAAAGAGCCCATGAACAAGGCGAGGGGCCTAGCAACATGCGCCGGGGGGTCCTATCACTACTAGGTGAACCGTGCTTCTTACATGGGGAACAAGTTTTGCGACGAGGCGAGATCGAGGGTGGCAAGCGGGGAGTAACCAGCCGTTGCCCAAAGCTCTCCTTCCGCCATGACAGCTTCGGTGACAACCGACGGCGTGAGGGCGATTCCGTCGAAGATCCTAGCGTTGCGCTCCTTCCAGAGACACCAAGCGATGAGCAACAACAACGAGTCGAACAGGGGTCTTGACGTGCCATCGAGGCGGAGCCGCTGGGTCAGCCACCAGTCGGCAAGATCATGATCGCCGGTAGGTGCCAGCGCCTGGATCCCCAGCCTATGCAGGACCGTGAACCAAACCTCGCGCGCGAAGACGCATCCAACGAACAGGTGTGAGGCGGTTTCCGAAGCTTGGGCGCAGAGCGCGCAGGCGTCGTCTTCCTGGAGAAGCTGGCGGATTGATGTCTCAACACCAGCACACGGATGCGAGATTGCCAAACGATGCAAAAGGGGGAACAGAGGTCTCACAGTTCTTCGCGAGTTTGAAGAAGCTGGCGGCCCTGTCGAGGAGGTCGGCGGCTTCCTCGTACTTGTTGCCGAAGAGGCTCCAGCCGGAGAGCTTTTGAGCGGCCTTCTTCTCGAAATCGTCCCCGCGACCCTCGTGGTCGCCCATTCCTCTCTCTCTCTCTCTCTCTCTCTCTCTCTCTCTCTCTCTCTCTCCTCTCTCTCTCTCTCCTCTCTCTCTCTCTCCGGCTGCTGCCGTACGACGACGCGGTGGCGGTCGCGCGCGTTGCTACCGATCGGTGGCGCCTGGCGGTGGACGGTGGTGCCCTGCGGACGCGGAGTTGCTGCAACAGAAGCGCACCGCCTTCTTGTTTGTTAGCTTGCGGCCTGCGGGGGAGTGGGGATGGGCCAGATGAGATATATTTCAGAGTTGGGTTTCCACCAGGCCCATAGGTGAATGGTCCAATAACCATTTTTTATCTACTCCATATCTATCTATTTTTGCTAAAAAAGAATCTATACTATACCTATATACTACATTATTATTTATTATATTTAATTTAATAAAAATATATGATTGGTATTAAATAAAAATAAAAATCAAAGTGAATTATTCTGAACTGCCTTTTTTTTACTCCCACAATACACTCAGGTCACCCTTATCTCGTTAGTGATATGAATTCACAACTCATACTCGATAAAGTGTCCAATTTGAAGATTATTAGAACTAATGAAGCGATTAATAAATAAAGTCCAGAAATCACAAATTGTTTAAGAAATTTCATAAAATAAATTGTTTTTACTCCTTTCATTCTAAATTATAATGATTTTGAATGTATACACCGTAAAATCAATGTATCTAAAAAATAAATAAATAATAAATTAAGGGTTAATACACAAATATATTTCCGTACAAATAGAAAAAAAATCCCTCCATATACAAAAATAAGTGCTTATCTTGCAATTGGAAAAGTCAAACAAGTTTGAATATATTTTATAAAATTAATATTATCGTTTATATCTTTAAATATATTTCCTATGAAAGTATGATAAGATCTGTTTTGTTTGTGATCATAGTAAGCATTATATATAGTCAAATTTAAATTTTGTTGATTACTGAAAATATATATGCACGTTTAGGGGTGAGCAGAGGACGGGAGTCCAAACTCCAAACACCCAAACAGGCCACAGTGTCAGTACTATCAAATTAATAGAATCCCTTTCCCTTTCATATAAAAAAACATTTACATCTCTATATAGATATACTATTTTAATTGAAAATATAAATGTTAGTATTTTTACAAATTTAATTAAATTTATAATAATTTGCTTTCTTTTAATGAAGAGAACAAGTATTTCGACTGTGCTTATCTGTGGTTATTTCTTGTGTTCGCTTGTTAAATCATAGCACGTCTTGTGCAGCCGAAAAGTTGCAACAAGCAGATGTTTTGCGATTAGAAGATTTTATTATTATACTCTCTCTATACTCATATTAAATTTAAATGTTATTGTAGACAAGATTTGAGTCAAACGTTAAAAATATATACATCATGAATATTTTTTAAGTTGTTGAGTTTGAAAAAATAAAAATCATATTAATATTAATAGATTTATCTTGAAAATATTTTTATAAAAATAGAGTAGTACATATATTATATTTCAATAAATATTTTTTAAAAAATAAGTGGTCAAAGTTACGTTTTAAAGATCGTTTAAAGATTGTGTCGTTGTCTAAAATAACATCTAATAAGAAGTACTACCTTCGTCCCCAAAAGAATACAATTCTCTTTTTTCGAGAAGTCAAACAGTTTGAACTCTGATTAAATTTATATAAAAAAGTACTAACATTCATGATACAAAAATTAATATCATTAGATTAGTTATATAATATATTTTCATAATAAAATTATTTAAAAATATAAATACTAATACTATTTAATAATATAAAGTTAGTCAAACATGATCTATATTGACCGACACGATTCTTGACGAAGATAGTATTATACGGTATATAAATAAAATAAATATAGAAGGAGGGGTTAGACTGTCCGCAGCGGTACACGGTAAAAAATACTCCAGGGAAAAAAATCTCCGCACCAGGTACTCTACCTGTCTCCTCTGCGCAACAGGATTGGCCGGCTAACTCTATCTGTGACGCCCCTAGCGGACGTCCGCGACAGAGCCTGTCAGAGACTGCAGGCAGCATGCGCAGGAGAGAGGAGGAGAGAAATGAGCATGCACTGACGGGCCCCACAATTTCAACTAGCAAAAAAAATCTTATAACTCATAAAACAAAAATCTAAATAAAATTTTGATTACACCATTAAATTTATTTCAATAAATCCTTCAAAACAAGATCTCACAGACATATTTAGATAAATTTTATTTATAAATATATAGGTTCCACTGTTGGTAGTTGATATAGAGTAGAAATATAGATAATGAATGAGTACAAAAAAAAAAGTAATATAGAGGAGAGAATCTCGATCACGACTACTGAATATTCTTTGTAAAGGATGAATTTAGATCGTTTAGATGGCGTCACGCGTCAGTGGTCTGACGCCCAAACGGCCAGATCAGGAGAAGCCGTCGTTGAAAAAGCAAGCGCGCACGGCGCACCGAAAGCGCGGCCTGACGAGACGAGACTTGACATTTGACAAGGACGGCTTTTGCTTCCGCCTGAAGTTTCCTCGCTGCTCGCCTCCTCGGTCAAGTCTCGGTGTGCGCGGGTCGGCGCCTACAGCAACAAGGGCGGGCCCTCCATCGCTTTCCTCTTCCTCACTCCCTTCCAATCGCTCGCCGAAACCTCACCAGCAGTGACCAGCCGCCGCCACCATGGATGGCCCCGCCGCTCCCTCTGCCGCCGCCGATACACATACACGAGGAGGAGAAGCTCCGTCCAAAGCCAAGCGAGGCAACGGTACGATGAACAACGGAAAGTCGGAAACTGATGCCACCTCACTCTGCTTCGGGTTGTACTTTGTACTAGTAGTACCTTAGTAGTTCGCTCGTGTTTACTCTTCCCTAACGAGAACGATGTCCTTGCTGGGATCTGTAGCTAGTTACTGTACTTTTTTAATAAGGATGTCTGTAGTTCCTTTTCGAAAAAAAAAAACCTGTTGTGATTATTACTGATTACTGCTGCTGTTGTATTCCAGTGTAATAATAATTTCATGACAGCTTCGGTTTCGCCATAAGTTTGTTGTAGGAATTGTCATTATGAAGGACTGATGTTACAGTCCAAGCTTTCATCTAAATGGAACCTCACCCGTCCGAAACTGGTGTCATTATATTATTTTGCTTAGTGTCTAGCATCTGCTTAATGTTAGATTTGTGATAACGAATTAACGACAAACTTTCCATTCCCCATTCAGTCGAGGAGAAATATCAACATCAGCAGCCGGTTTACTTTCCAGAGGAACTAGTGGACAATTGGGTTTCTTTTTCTCTTCGTGGCCTGTATTATTGCTACAACATCTCGTTCCAAGGGTCTTGCAGCACAACTGCTGATCCAACAGACATAATTTTAGCTGTCAAATGTGACATGGGACCTGACTTCTTTCGGTACTCTTTTAACTCGGGTGGTATTGGAATTACCATTAAGTACTTGCACAAGAGTCATCTGAATCAAGAACAGGTAAGTATGGTATTTTTTTTTCTTAATCTCAGATTCCTGTTTTTAGTTTCTTTTATCAATATATGTTGTGAAAAGGTCTTCTGCATTAATGCTGTGTACAACATTTTTACTGCTTCAGGTAATTTTTGCTAGAAGATTCCAGACCACGGTTCTTTCTTTGCTCATTAACAGTGACCATTCGGTGTCAGAAATGCTATAAAATACTTCCATGAACTGCAAGTAGATGTTGGGGTAGTCTATCTACTTCTGCCCACAGTGTATGGCAAAATTGATTGGTGTGGTATCAAGTTCTCAACTTCTTCAGTATATGATGATGTGACTGATACAAGTCTGAGACATTGCCATTCTTGTAAAGATGCTGATGTACTGCAGACAATGGATGGTCCTTGCTGCAAGTGCACACTTCAGAATTCTGTTGTCTATGCCCCTCATGATGGAAACTTTTATAATATTACAGACCTTGACCTAAATGTAAACCAAGATTTGGATTTGAACAATAGGAGTGCTGTTAGCTGCAAAAGGTATTAAGATTAGAATTATATTTGTCCTTATATTTGTTATGTGCTCCTGTAATCGGTAGAATTTACATCCAAAAATTGGTATTCTTTTTGTATGCTCTGGATATGGCCCAAATTTTACCTCTGAAAGCAAACAACTGTTGGTTGCCAATGGATTATTCACAGTGCAAAACTTCCTCTACAAATGTTACGAAAAAAGGAAAGGTTGTTTTCTGTTAACAGTACCAATATTTTTGCCTCTTGATATCTTGTTCTAACAGCATATATAAATTCAACTAGTATAATCAAATCCAGGAACAGAAAAATTTATGTATTTTTTATAGGAAAAGTTATCATTGCTGATTGATTACACGAAAAGTGGATGATATTTGTATGTGTTCTTACAAACCTTCCAGGATCTATATCCATCGAGATTTTGCGCCACTCTTCCAAACATTTCTAACAACTAATCAACCTGCTAATTACGTGTCTCAATTCTTAAATGTTACATTCTTCCTTGTCAATAATTAAATATACACATTTAATCTAAAATGTTTGTATCAATGATTAATATTTACCGAAAGGGCATCATACCATACACTATTTTGATTTAAAGGACATGAATGAATAAAACAAATAGACTGCAATTTCAAATTTCTAACCAAAAACATTTACTTGTCTTTGTTAATTTAATATTTATGTTTTTTACCTACACATGGTTTCAAGCATAAACCACTTTATCCAAAAATATGGGCAGTTTTTTCTAGACTCTTCATACATAGGCACCACCGAACCTTATATGCTGTAATTTAATTACTTTTATTTGCTAACTTAATACTTTATATTTTTATTCCTTGCATATTGTTTCATGCATGAACTGGTTCGCCCAGAAGCATAAACAATTTAGAAAATATATGAGCAATATACTTGAAGACTACTCATGTATAGTCTCCTGCACGCCTAGATGTGAGATCAAGGCAAGTTGGAATTGTCTTTTCCTCAAAATTGTGCCAGACAAGTCATGAAATCCAAATCTTTGTCTCTGAACATTTTGTATCTCAGTCGCTGAATTTTATTCCAGCAACATGAGGTATATATGCACATAGGGGTAAGTGGTCTAATGGGCCTCATGAGCCAAACACAGACACACAAGTCTATTCTACACTAAACAACTCAGCTGGCCAAAGTATTTTCTTAATGATCAAAGTATTATTTACATAATTACTTTCATGCTTCTCTCAAGATTAAGTTGAAGTTCCATACAAATGATTCTGGAAACAGCTTCCTGCATATGTTGGTGAATAAGGGATTCAGAATAATTAATTCTTAAGAAGAACAAGATGCTGAATTCTGTACACATGTGGCAAAATGTTTTTCTGTTTTTTAAACTCAAATACATGCCTCCTAAACCAATGCTAAGTACTTTCCCATTTATTTTTATAAGGTGGGCACTAATTTTAAGATTTTTTTCGAAGAACATGAATTTTAAGATTCAATCATTGTATTTACAACCAACAATTAGCCTTACAAGATGTGAAATTTGTTACACAAAAGTAATATCATTGGATTAGTATTTGAAAGCACTATCTTATAAGATAAAATATAGGTCAAAGTATAACTTTGGAGACCATGCCTAGTCAAACCGCACCTTATATTGAAATGGAGGGACTAAATTAGTAAGTAAATTCCATGCAAAAGAAAATGTATGCACATGTAATTTTCCACTTTCAGAAGACAGAGAATGAGGTTGGAAGTTAGAATTGTAACCTGTGACCCTACATAGGCTATGTATGATGTTAACTTATCCTTTTCCTTTCTTCAGAACCTGGGAGTGTTAAGTTGCCACCTGAACTCTGCAGAGTAGTCATGGCACCGGTGTCAACAAATACTTTGTTCAGCTTCTCGTTTGTTCCTTCCATAATGTACCATATCCAGTGTCTGCTTCTTTCTGCAAAGTTAAAAATCCAGTTGGGCCCAAGAATGCAACAGTTCAACATAACAGCTATGAAGGTTCTCTCTTCTCACCAGTTATTTACTCCACTAATAGCAGTAGTAGGCAACTAGATACTAAGTTTAACTGGATGAGCTTAGAAGCTACAAAAGAATTTCAAAAAACAGACGGCTTGCTTGTAATATGCTTAATTTCTATCCTGATAGCACCATGCTACTGACATTATGGTTTGTTCCTTGGTTAATGCTTAAAATATTTCGTTTCCTATGAATTTAAAGTCAGCAAGCTGTATCATGTGCAGATTCTGGAAGCACTTACAACAAAGGAATGCCAGGAGAATTTTTCACTGGAATTATTAGAAGCACTTGGGGATTCTTTCCTTAAGTATGTTACAGGACAAAATCTTTTTAGCAAATTCAAACATCGAGAAGACATACTAACCTCTATGAGGGAAGAAAAGGTCACCAACACAGCTCTATGCCACCTAGCTCTCAAAAGCGAACTTGTGGTACTGAAGATCTTCTAATCTGCTTTGCATACTTTTTTTTCAACTTAGTACTAAAGTGTAACAGTTGGTTAAACTTTCTGAATGAAATAGTTTGTGATTAAAACTCAACACTTATCATTGCCAAGGAGTCCTGAGCTTGGAACCTGGCTTGTTGCTTTATTTAATCAACAGAAAAGTCCAAATTACTAACCCCCTCCCCCCCCCCCCCCCCCCCCCCCCCCCCCCCAAGTTTGGCCTATGTCCAGATAACCCCTAAACTAGTTTTGTTCGATTCACTGCCCCAACTACTTCAGTTGGTCCAGTTTACCCTTAACAAGATTTATCCTTTTTTGTGTCTCCATGTGCAAGTTAAGTTTTAATTCAATTTTTGTGATATGATATTGCACATCATATTTTTATGTTACAAAATATATATATTTCATACAATTTTATATCTCTAGTGCTAATTTATTATTGACCAATCAAAATGTTGATGATTTTTTTTTATGTATAAATAACATAAATTATTATGTCATATGTTGCCTCACAAAATTTGAAATTAAAACTCAACTTGTACACAGAAAAAAAAAATAAGATTCCTTTTATGGGGTAAATTGGACAAACTGAAATTGTTGGGGGAGTAAATCAAACCAAATGTTAGTTTAGGTTTATTTGGACACAGCCCAAACTTGAGGGAGTAATTTGGACCTTTTCCTTTAATTCAAAAAGAAAATAATTGTGTTCACTTGAAGTCATATTTCTAGTGATGAATGTTCGCACCGTGGTTCAAATGACCTTGTATAGAGCAATCTTTTCATGGAAATGTTGCAGGAACTGTTATGCTTTCTGCAAAATTTCTGTGTTGCAAACAGGCATGCCAGCTAAGATCATGTTGCGAGCAATATTTTCATGGAAGTCCTACTGGAGATGTAGATTTTTTTTTCTGTCCATTACTTTGTTACAAGTTTTAAAGGTGCCTTTTGATAATACTGTTATCCACAATTTTTAACCATGTTATGCAATGAAACACTAAGCCAAATGGACCAAAATTTGCCACCATTATTCAGAATTACTCTAGTCTATGTAAGTACAGAGATAGAATATTTTTAGTTACTTTATCATCTCCCTCACCACTTAAATTAATTTATATGTTTGCTTTCAGGTCTATATAACATTAATATATTTTTTTCTTGGTTGGCAGGGATACATTCGAGGTGAATTGTTTAACCCAGAAAAATGGACCATTCCAGGGCTCGGTTATGACACGAGCGGTAACAACAAAGTTTTCGTCCGAACAACCAATAATATGTACAGTCTAAAGGAAATATCCATAAAAAGCAAGAGAATTGCTGATACAGTTGAAGCCTTGACTGGGGCCTACCTCAGTGCTTGTGGTGAACCAGCAGCAGTTCAGTTCATCAAAACACTAGGAATGGATGTGGAACTGCGTAGTAAAATGCAAGTTGAAAGGACTATTAGAGCAAAATCTGAAGAATTAATTGACGTGAAAAGCTTGCAGACAATGCTCAATTATGTGTTCAATGATAGTTCACTGTTAGTAGAAGCATTGACACATAGTTCCTACAATATTGCTGGTATTGCAGCTTGCAATGAGGTTAATCTCGATGACTTAATGCAATTCGATCTTCAGTAGTGATTTCTATTTTTTTCGTATTTAATTGCAGACAGTTCTTTTTCAAAATTAAATAATGTTTTTGCAGTTAAGTCGTCTGCAGCATTGAGATTGGTGGTTCATTAGTTTTTCAGTTAATCCAAACGGCGTGAAACAGAAATACTAACCCCAGCCATGGAATCGGCATGTTATTAAACCTTTCTAACTTCTAATGTGTGTTTGAGAAAAAAAAAGAACAATGTTTTACAGTTCTTTTGCCCTTGACTATTAAAGCTGGCTAAATAATACCAACAGGAATGAAGCCTAGAAATTTACCAATAGGAGAGAATCAGAGAAGTACAAGGAAATGTATAAAACTATAATAAATTATTTTATTATCCGTTTTATAAGTTCTTTTAACACAAATGATATTTTACCCCAGATGGCTTTTTATGGGTAAACTTAACAAGTTTGTGCCCGTGTGCAGAGGCTTGAATTTCTTGGAGATGCTGTATTAGACTACATCTTAACGGATTACTTTTACAGAAAATACTACCCCAATTGTACACCAGCACTATTGACAAATCTACGAAAAGCTTCTGTGAACAACTGTTGCTATGCACATGCAGCTGTTAAAGCAGGGTTACACAAGCATATTCTTCATTCCTCATCAAAACAGATGATTAACGATCTTGAGAATTCAGGGCGGTCATTTTCAGGTCCATCTCATGGTTGGGAACCTGGCATTGGTCTACCTGAGGTGTGTCTTTTTGAATGTTCAGTTTTTTCTAGGTTTCTTTAAACCACATGCTTCATGCATTTCGAGGCCCATGACCATGAAAACACATGTGCCCCCTTTTTTTGTTTGCATTGAACATATATACTTACCGTATTTTATATGGTTTATGTTTTGATGTGTCTTGGATAAATTAGTCATTAGCTACAGCTGTATGGCTGAAACTTTTTTCCATGTTCGTGGGGGTAACATAGGTCTGTTGCTTGTCCTGAAACAATAAACACAGGATCTCGCAGATTTGTTTGAAGCAATAGCTGGTGCAATTTACGTCGACAGCAGGAATGACAAGGAGGTTGTCTGGAAATCCATGAGACGGCTACTGGAACCTCTTGCCACCCTGAAGACCATGGAGCCTGACCCATTGTCTGTACTGAAAGAATTATGTGAGCGCAAAAACTACCCTAAGCCATTGTACTCTCCAACTCGTGACGACGTAGCTGGAGTGACAACGGTGGTTGCAAAGGTGAAGGCTGCGGGGACAGTGTACTCTGGGACTAGAAAAGGCCGCAACCAGGACGTGGCAAAAGTTCTCGCTGCAAAGGATCTGCTCAAGAAACTAAAGGCACCAGCAAGAAGATGAAGCTTGGACAAGATTCACTATCACATCGAATCTTTGGACGTATGTATGCATGGAGTATTAAATATAGATAAAAAATATAACTAATTATACAGTTTATCTGTAATTTGCGAGACGAATCTTTTAAGTCTAGTTACTCCATATATGATTGGACAATAATTATCACATACAAACGAAAGTGCTACAGTGCTTTACGTCCAAATAATTTTGGATCTAAATAAGGCCTGCTTAGAGCAGAGGGTATTAGATATTTTGCGCACTTGATAGCTGTTTTCACAGCTGTGAGAAACTTTTTTTATTGGTGTTGATGACTGTTGAGCCAATGTTTCTGCTAGATCATGTCTCTCCACCAATTAGATGCTCCATCTATGCCAGGGGCGGAGCCAAGGCCCGGCCACCCTGGGCCGGTGGCTGGGCTCCCATGCCAACCTGCCACTAATACGTGAGGCTAAAAGCCACGTAAAATGCTCGTTTATCGTTGTACTGGTATGAAAGTGTTAGCGTCGTCTCGTGTTCCAAGGAAAAATGTTCGCCAGTTGCGCGTTGTATGATCCGAGTGTTCGCCAGTTGCGCGTTGTATGATCCGAGTCTTCGACAGTAGCCTTTGAACTGCTGCGCAGGGGTGCCCTGCTTCACTGCCCCTGCCTGCTGCCTCAAATTATCGCATCTCATTTGCTACCACGGTGCCAAAAATATTAGCCTGATTTGATTATTCTATATCTATGTTTGATTTTAGCCTATCAGATGTTATGTTTGATCATCATCGGTGTTTCATGTAGATCTATAGTGCTAGAAATCAATTTTTTTTTTACTTTTGTAACTTGTTGCAAATCAGTTTTTATTTGTTTGCAGTTACCTAATAAATTAACACGTACTCTATCTTTGGCTGAAAAAAAATTAGGACACGATCTTTATTTGATTTTGCATGTCAAGAAATCACTGTTAAACATTATTGTCCCGTCCGGACTCTCTAAAATTCCTGGCTCCGCCACTGATCTATGCTCAGGGCAGTTGAAACATCCCGTTGGTTTGGATCGCTGCCAAAAAAAACTCTAACCTACAATGCACAGTGTATTTTTTTTTAGATTACACAGTACAACGCAGACGTTCAAACACGCACACACACTCACCTTCGAATGACTGCAGAAGTCACCACGGGCGTCTCGCTGTCGACGGGAACGTCGCCTACCACTTAATGCATAGCGCCGAAAAATCCAGAATAAAATGCTGCACCCAGGATTTGAACCCTGGGTGGGAGCCCTCCAACCAATGGTCTTTGTCATTACGCCGTGAACCCCTTGACATGTACAGTGTATTCGTGTGGGCGGTGGGCCCTATAATAAGTGATGAATTCTACGGTGCTGCGGTGCGGTGCATACGTTTCCTCCCACCGGCCACCCGTCCTTTTTCGCATCTTGTTCTCTCCTCCGTCCTGGTCTCCTTTCTGCGGCCAACGGCGGGTGGACACGAGCGGGTGCATGTGGCTTGTCACTTGTCTGCAGTGCGACATGACATGAGCGTGGGCGAGAGCGCGATGCTGGACGGTGTGAGCGTGGCCGAGCACGGCGAGCGCGTGCAACTGAAAAGAAGAGTGACGTGCGTGCAACTGAGGCCATTGGGCGACATTCACTTAGCAGTTGGCAAGGGAAGGAAGCTATAGCTAATCCACTTCTGCTATGTCCAATCCAATCATCGTGTGACGTGGTGTTTGAATTGCCTGTTTGGGTCCCCGCCGCTAAAAATTAGCATTAAGTTTGGATGCTAATTAGAACAACTAAGTATAAACTAACTTTAAAACTAATTGCATAAGCGGCGGCTAATTGACGAGATTAGTCTATTAATATCAATGACCTAATTAGGATTAATTTGTCTCCCTAATTAGTTACTCCCTCCATTCCAAATTGTAAGTCATTCCAAGAATCTTAGAGAGTTAAAGTTTCTCAAGTTTAACCAAACTTATATAATAACATAATAATACTTATGATGTCAAATAAGTATCATTAGATTCGTTATCAATTATATTTTTATAGTATACCTATTTAATGTTATAAATCTTTATAGTTTTGTCTATAATTCTTGGTTAATTTTGAGATGCTTTGACTCTCAAAAGATTCTTGGAATGACTTACAATTTGGGATGAAGGGAGTACCACTTATACAATTAATTTTGAAATTAGTTCACGTTTGATCCTTGATCCTTCTAATTAGCATCTAAACCTAGTGCTAGTTTTTAGTAGTAAAGGATTAATCTTATCTATGTATGTACCCTTGTGCAAAATGTACTACTAGGCCTTTGGTACTATTTTGCTCTTTTTTTTAGCTCCACTCTCAATTTTACTAGCCAAAAATAGTGATAACTCTACAAACTCTGCTTTAGAAAAAAAAAAGAATATTTTATAATGAAGGTACGAAGCTTCTATGATATAAAAATGCAAGTTTGTGTGAGTGTTCATGTTATGGATAGGTTTTAGGTCCTGTTTGGCAAGGCTCCAAACGGTTCCAGCTTGCATTTACTGTTCATACATTGTTCACATAAATTATTTTTATCTCTCATTTTTTTCTACTCTCACAGAGCCAGTGGAAACAAGAGAAACGTTTTTTTCTTTAGCTTCACCTGCTCAAATGAACTTTGTGAGACAAGAAGAAAGAAAAGATAAAAACAACTCATATGAATAATGTATGAACTCTAAATGCGTTAGAGAAGTTAAAGTCGTTTGGAGCACTACCAAACAAGAACTTTGTATTTATTATTTTGGTTAGGCCACCCCATCATCAAGCAAGCCATAAAACCAAGCTTGTTCGACAAGTATGTGAACTCGGGTCTCACCCGTTAGGCCGTCCCAGGCTCCCAGTCCACTGACCCTGCTTCAGAGTTCAGATCCAAGCTTGTTCGACAAGCATATTTGCTTTTAGGTATACGGATGGAGTGTGGATATGCTTTAATTTGTCAGAGACGAATAGTCATAGGGCCAAGCTTCTTCGACAAGCAATCAAGCATATTTTGCTTTTAGGTATACGGATGGAGTGTGGAATTTGTCACAGACGAATAGTAATATGCCTTGTTTTTCTAGGAATTCGGCTGTGTTTAGATGATGAAAATGTGGTGAAAAATAAAATCTTATAGCACTTGTCGTGTCACACTGTAGCAATTTTTTTTTATTTAGTAATAATTGTCCAAACATTGATTAATTAGGCTTAAAATGTTCGTCTCGCAAAGTACAACAAAACTGTGTAATTAGTTTTTTTTATTTTATCTATATTTAGTACTCCATATATGTGCCGGTATTTTGATGTGACGGGGAATAGGAATTCGATGTGATGGGGAATCTTGTAAAATTTGAGAATTTTGGATGGATTCCTGGGGAACTAAACACAGCCAAAGTAAAGTTTGGGTGTCATATCAGTTGTTATATTGGGTGTTGCATAGGTATTATAAACTTCAAAATAAATTTATTAAGTCTAATTAATCCTTCATTAACACATGTATTATTATAATAATTAGTATCTAATCATGAACTAATTAGATTTAAAAGATTTGTCACGCAAAATACATGCAAACTTTTTTAGCATAAAATACAGCAGGGGAAGCCTCCACTGTGAGATAAACATGTAAATTGTGTAATTAGTTATTTTTTTTATTTGTATTTAATGTTTTATACATGTGTACATTCGATGTGATAACACGTAAAGTTTTTGGATGAAACTAAACAAGGCATAATTTATCAATCCAGCTTATCAACCAAAAAACCACCAAAACTATGTATTATCAACCAAAAACCACCAAAACTATGTATGATTTCAGTTGACTTTTGTTTCTTTTCTTCTACTACCTCCGTCCGAGAAAGGATGTAATTGTGAGAATCATATCGGTCAAGATAGCTCATGTTTGACCAACTTTATATTAAATACTATTAATATTTATGTCTCCAAATAATTTTATTATAAAAATATATTATATAACTAATCTAACGATACTTGTTTCGTACAATGAATGTTAGTATTTTTTAATATAAATTAAAGTTCTCGAAAATCGATAATTGCATTCTTTTAGGATGAAGAATAGTGTCTGTTTTATATTTAGTGTTTGTTTCTGCCCTTGCCGTTTTCAAAGAAAAGGAATTATTCTCTTATAGAAAACGACATTCCAGTTTCAAGATTGTTTTTGCCTCTAGAACAAATCATTAATATTTATGGTCATTGAATATATTTTATAATAAGTTTATTTAGAGATATAAATATTGATATAAATTTAGTCGGGCTTAAGAGAGTTTATTTGACCAATATAAAATTCTAGGTGACTTTAGTTTTTTTTTATTTTTGACAGAGAGGAGTTGCTAGCATCTGTTTTTTAGCCGGCATGAAACCGGTCCTGGATCAAGGACAACACCCAAAGTTATTGATAAGGGTAAAGTACATTTGTCACTCTCAAACTTGTGCGGTAGTCTTATTTTCAACTTTACAAAATCAGATAACATGCACCCTCCGCTTATAAAAAACTAAACAAATTTGATCCATGCAATGGTTTCAAAAGTGGGTTTCTATTTTTTTTTTAAAAAAATAACAATCTAATTTACCCTCTAGAATTCATAAATGAATTATTTGAAATCGGAAAATATGAAGCCAGTACCTTTTTTTTTGTTGAAAAACTTGTCCACTTGTTTACGATCTATGCGAAGGTTTTCAGAATTGGTTTATTATGTTCATATTGCTTTATTTCTCCTAGTTGCACTCATTATTTATTTAATACAAGTAAAATCCAAATAACTCTAAATATATCAAGATAGATCATATTTTTAGAAGAAAAATCAAAACTAGTTTCATATTTTTATGATATAAATAACTTAAATGTTCCTTGTGCCCCTAAATAAATAGTTTTTAAGTTTGTCTTAAGTCAGACTTTTAAACTTTAACCGAATTTCTAAAAAAACATCGTCAACATTTATGATATCAAATTAGTATCGTTAGACATAGTTTAGAATATATTTTCATAATGTGCTTATTTATGTCATAGATGTTGTAACTTTTTAAAAAGAAGTTAGTCAAAATTAGTTGTTTTGTCTCGTACGGATTCTAGCAATTAATTTATTTGGGGATGAAGGGAGTTTAGTTTCTAGATACCCAGCTGGTATTCTTTGTTATTATTAGAAAATCGAAAAGTCCTTTTGAAGTCAACCAAATGACTATTTTGGTCCAGTTTCGACAACTCAAATACGTGTATTACCTAAATTTGTGGTTTAAGGTTCAAAATCATACTACACTAAGACTAAAAATACACCCTATGTCCCTGAAGTTGTCTTCAAGTGTCAAATAGGCCCCAAAATTCCCATTTGCATTTCTAGGTCTCTAAAGTTTGTTTGGGTCTCACGAGTAATCTATACCTGTGCCATTAGCTGACGTGGCATGCCACAAGGCGTCCCACGAGGATCCGGACAACTGCATCAGTGTGGACCACTAACCGATGGGGTTTTGACACATAACCCGCTCTCACCCGCCTTTTCCTCCCCCATTTTGTTGGTTTGTCCGTTGCCTCCCCCGTTCTCCTCCTTCCCGGCGATGGAACCCTAGGTATTGGCAGCAGCCCCGTGCATGAATCCAGGTATGTAACCATGGAACTTTCTCAAGTCGACATCTTATGCTCGAACTCTAGTGGGTTTTGTGAGCGATGAGATTGAAGGGATGCGAGTTCAAGTTCAACTTTATCTCAGCGGACTCTAAAGGTGGTGCTTCCTCTTGTTGTGTGCAATATGTGCCATTGCAGGAAGCCAAAAGCGCGGATGGTGAAGACCGCAAAAAAACTACAGCCACTACTTCTACATCTTCCCTAGTTATCATGCCAATCACTTGTTGGATTTTGGTTCTACATCACCCTATTTCTATTGATGCTGCCTTCTTGTGTTGATTTTGTTTTAGTTGATTAACAACGAGATGGAAGCGGGTGTGACTTCTGGTATTAGAAGGCACACGAAGGTACCTTGATTCATAAGAGTATCTCTAAGAGATTCTTTATTGTCCCTAAATGCTATGAATAGAGGTTTTGATGAAAAACTACTCTCCAACATCTTCTCTAAATGATTACCCAAACATAGACATCTTCTATTTTGGATTTTTCGCTAACCAAATATAGAAAACGAGAATGACTCTCTAGAGTACACATGATATATAGAAGAATGGTTGGAGAGTGGAAAGATATAGAAAATATTTTTTTATTGAAATGTCCCTCGGAACGATAATTTAGAGTGGGATTTACAAAGGCTCTTGGAGATGCTTCAATGGCTATGTGTCACTGAGCTATATTCACATGATTAAGAAGGCATATATGTTGGTTTAGACAAAACTAGAAGCTTAGGCTGTCTCCGGCACAAGACCTATTGGGGCAATCAAATTCAAAATATGTCCCTAGCAGGATACCTATGTCCTCTAACACAGGAGAAGATAAAAAAATGGTTATTAATTTTTTTTGTCTGTAGTGTTATATAAAGGAGGAATATATTTTGTATTTTGGATTGTAGTGTTATCTAAATGACGAATATATTTTGTATTTTGGATCATAGTTGTTGGATGTCATACATAACTGTTTTGACAATCATAGAGGTGACATAACTGTTTTTGTTTTCCAAAATACGAAATCAAATTGGTTTGAGGTTTTTTCTTCTAACGTTCCCCACATTTCCATCCCTATTTATTTAAGACATACACAGTACTATGTGAGTGAAGGGCCTGAGTAACAGTACTCTCACTCAAGGTTCCGCTAGGCGCTCGCCTAGGCGCGACTAGTCGCGAATCGGAGGGCATCCGCCTTGCCTATGGGGGCAGGCGGACCCTAGGCAGCGGCGGCCTGGCGGAGGTCGCAGGGGCGTCGGAGGAGGAAGAGAAGGAGGTGGTGGAGGCGGCAGAGAGGAGACCGGCGGCTGGCGGCTGCGGGGCGGGCGCGGGGAGGGAGGAGGCGGCGGTGGAGGTGGAGGTGACGAAGGAGGAAGAAGAGACGGGCAGGGAGGACTGGCGGCGTGCGGCAGTTGGCAACATTCGTGTGCGGCGTGCGGGCGCGGGGGATGGGTGGAGTGCGTATGGGGTGGGAGAGGCTGGATGGATAAGGTGGGATGGTGGATAAGGTGACTGTTGGGCTTTTTTATGGGTCTTTCTTTAACTTTAGGTCCATATATCTCCTATTTTTTTCTTTTAATTAAGATATATGTATGTGTATGTATAAAAATTAAAACGGTTAGGGAAACGCCTAGACGCGATTAATTCCGACTAGGCTCTAGACTGAGAGTCAGCGCCTAGATTTCGCCTAGCGCTTAGCTGAACTTTGCTCTCACTTCCTCCGTACTCATAAAACATTTCGCTTTAGAAATCGAGTAACTTTGACCCCTTATTTTTTTGAATAATATTTAATGAAATATAATATATATGTATTTTTATGAAAATAGTTTTCAAGACAAAACTATTGATATGATTTTCATATTTTCAAACTTAATAACTTAAAATTATTCATAATTTATATTCTCAATATTTAACTAAAACTCTGTCATTATCCTAAACGACATGATTTACAAAGGAGCACGAGCGTGTGCTTGAGGCTGTCCGCACTGCGGAACGCTACACAAGTACTGGAGCGATGGTAACGTAAACGGTGCGCTAATCGCAACTGAACACGCACGCCAGAATTCCAGCTCGCAGAGGGACGTACCGTATAGTGCACATGTCTCGTTTCTCGTGTAATACTATTTCAATCACCTAAAACATATTATAACTCACAAACCAAAAAACCAAATTAAATTTCGTTTACACCATTAAATTTGTTTTCAATAAATTCTTCAAAACAAAATCTCAGATGAATATATTTAGATAAACTAATAAGTAAGCTCTAATGTTAATAGTAGGTATAGAGTACGGAATATAGAGAATGATGAATGTAGAAGAAAGAGGTATAGAAGAGAGAATCTTGATGACTAGAACATATAGAGAGATAGAGGATAAATTTAGAGGATGATGAGTGCTGTCAGCACCTTATTCGAGAAGAAAGAAAAGAAGAGGAAGCTCGTCGTGGAACAGTGGAAATTTGAAACGCAGAAGCAGAAGCAGAGCCGGCAGAAAGCCAAGCGCACAACGAGAGGCATCTCCGAAAGGCCCACCACCAGTCCCCACCCACCGTCCACGCCACTCCGGGTTTTCCCTCCTGTTCCTTATGAGAGCGACCGAGGTACCCGACTACTCCAGGATTGGATGGATGGGATCAGGCATATGCAAGATTTGAGATGCATTGTTTTTGTTGAGAGAGTCATTACAAGCATTGTGTTGGAGGCTCTTCTGTCAACTATTAATCAGATGTCTGGATGGAGTGTTAGATACATGGCATCAGGGTCAGGGAGAAATTGTGGTTTGCAACATCAGAATAGGAATAAGCATGTGGAAATCATTGATTCATTTCGAAGTGGAAAGGTTTGCCACTAATTGTTGCCCTGCTATGGTTGTCCTATTAATAATAGTACTGATGATAAAATGATATCTTGTAGGTGCACCTGATTATTTCCACACCAATCTTGGAGGAGGGACTGGATGTGCCAAGTTGTAACTTGATAATCCGTTTTGATGAGGCAGCAACTGTACGCAGCTTTATACAGTCACGTGGTCGTGCTAGGATGCAAAATTCTGAGTTTGTTTTACTTATTAGAAGGCATGTTTTCCAGTTCTGTAGGTGTTGTTTCCTGAGCTATTATTTTACTTTGAGCTTCAAGGTTTTTGTTTTTTGGTCAAAAGTAGACTTTGTGGAATTGCTCCTTTGGTTGCTCACCCTGGACATTTGGTCATATTGTTGAGTAGTATGTTTGTCGTGGTCGTCTTTTTGATGGTGTGTGTGATACACCTGTTTTCTGTTTCGATGGGTCTGAGCTTGTTTTGTTTGGGAGCAGGGTCTGTCCTCTCCTATGTATTTGGAGCAGGCGTTTGCATCTCCCTGTCTTTTTTCTCCTGATTGAAATGACACACAGCTCTTGTGCGTTGCTTTGAGAAAAAAAAAGAGTAAAGTTTGTTGGCTGGATTCTCCCCGATCACCATTTTAATTGCATGTGTAGGATAAAGAATGTGTTTTGTTGCAGTGGTTTGTTAGTGTAGGCACAACATTTCCTGTTTTAATTGTATGTTGTGAATTGCTGAGTGCGCTTTTTGGT
This sequence comes from Microstegium vimineum, assembly GCA_022036555.1. NCBI lineage: Eukaryota > Viridiplantae > Streptophyta > Magnoliopsida > Poales > Poaceae > Microstegium > Microstegium vimineum. The sequence goes on along the minus strand of CM039124.1, from coordinate 41,376,364 downwards.
CCCAGTGGCTTAATCTGCATGCCAGTGTGACTGATGGTGATATGAGAAATATCATGAAGGAACCTGCGTTTTATTCATTTTAGGTTGATTCATTGTTCCTGGTTGTACCATCTTTATTTCTTCACAATTGTTAGTGGGATTCGAGACGTGTTTTCGTTGGTTTACTGTTTTTCAGTTTAAGACACTGTAGTCTGTGTCAAATTTAGTTGTCAATCTTATTTGAGTGATATTGTTGGGTTTTGCATATTGCTTTACATGATTATTGAGGTTTCTCTATGTTTCTGTACCAGGGGAGATGCCAATGCTTTCTCTAAGACAGAGAAGTTTCTCGAAAGTGGACAAATCATGCGTGAAGAATCTCAGAGATTGGAATCTACTTGTTGTCAGCCTCTTCCAAACACTCTATGCAATACAGAATTTTATCGTGTTCAATCTACTGGAGCAATTGTGACTCTGAACTCTAGTGTTCCATTGATTTATCTTTTCTGCTCAAAGCTACCATCGGATGAGTCTGTTTTCTTTCTTAGATAAGGTTTGTTTCATACAACAAAACATTTCCTGGTGCAAATACTAACAGTTTTATCAACATATTTCAGGTATTTTCAACCTTTACCAAGGTTCAATATTAACAAGGCATTAGGTACATGTACACTGCATCTTCCAATGAGCAGTCCTGTACAGACAATTCATGCTGAAGGAGAAGGTTCTATGATCAAGAAGGTTGTTTGTCTTAAGGCCTGCCAGGAATTACATGCTGTTGGCGCTCTCACAGATTCTCTCTTGCCCGAATTGAGTGTTCCATGTGAAGATGAACCTGACATTGGTATTCCTATTTCTTTGTTAATAAAACAAATAAACCCCGAATCCATTTTGTTGCAGTTATTGTTAACATATTTTTTATTGTGATTGCCTACACAGGTTCGATACTTTCTCCATCAGTAATGATATTTTCATACTTGCATTGATTTGTCTGATTTGTAGTTGTAAGTTGTAATTACCCAAAACTTCTAAACTCAACATTCATATCTTAGGACTTGGGTCATATTGGAGGGTGGGATCATCTATAGGGCACAACCGCAGTGGGTGGTATGGCTTGAGAGAGACTAATATATTATCTAAGTTCATTTTGATGCTTACAACTTCAAAATATGCCTCATAGTGAGGATGGCCGGAGTTAGAGATAACTTAATGCTGAATAGTCTGATTAGATTAATGGGCTAACCCTAGAAGGGTAGCTATATAGTAGTAGCATACATGGGCCTCATGGGCCTGAATACATATACTCCAACACTTAAATTTGCAGGTTTGGTATAGAAGTAAAATTGTTCATTTATTATGTTGTGCATGTCAAAATCACATTCATCATCAGCTTACCTATTTTATTTTACCAAGTCTATCCTTATTGTTTACATGTTTTCAGTGTTTCTGAAATCAGGGCTGAAAGTGCACTCGTTTGCCAACAATTAATTGTATTGTATACTAAGACTGTATTAACTCTCGTGATGTAGTTGTGGATAAATACAAAGATGGGCAACCTGACTACTTTCCAGAGCAATTAGTGGATACGTGGTTGTCTTTTTCTCGTCGTGGCTTTTACTATTGCTACATGATCTCACTGGAAGGTTGTTCTGAAACTACTCCAGCTGAGATAGTATTAGCTGTAAAGTGCGATCTGGGACCGGACTTCATCTCAAATTCATTTAAGGTGTGGGGTGTGCAAGATTATTTGAGTTTTACCATGAGATACGTTGGCACCATTCATCTAAATCAGGAACAGGTAGGTTTTCACTCAGTATAATCTTGTTCTGTAGTCACCATACCCTCTTTTCTTGATCTCTTTTTTATAAGTGAAATTATTTTGGACCCTTCACCTTCATTATACCACTCCTGCTCAGGTAATTGTCGCGAGAAGATTTCAGACAACGATTATTTCTGTGCTTATTAGTAATGACCTTTTGGAGGTCCGCAATTCTATTAAGAACTTACTTGAAACGCCAGTATCTCCTGGAGTTGTATATCTACTTCTGCCAGCGGTTTCTGGAAAAATTGATTGGTGCAGCATAAAATTCTCCACCTCAGAAATGTCTGAAGGTAGTAACATGGATATGAGACACTGCCATCCTTGTGAAGATACTGGTATAGTGCAGACAAAAGATGGCCCTTTCTGCCCGTGCATGCTTAAAAATTCTATTGTCTGTACCCCACATAATGGCATGTTTTATGCTGTTTCGGGCTTTCTTCTTGACTTGAATGGTAATTCGCTTATGCCTGAGAGTTCTCTTAGCTACAAAACCCATTTTAAGGAAAGGTATGTCTGTCTTTCCTTTGTTATTCTTTATGTCATGCTCTCATAAGCTGTAGAAATTATCTTTATGTATCTTATTTCTTGTTTTACATTCTCTAGGCATGGCATTGATTTAACATGTGAAGATCAACCTCTCTTGAAGGCCTGTAAACTTGTGGAAGTCCGGAACTTCCTCCACAAGTGTAAAAAAGAAAAAGGTTCCTTTCTCTTGAGAAGAGTAGTTAGTTGTGCCTGTTACCATATCCATCATGTTGGGTTTTTATACCATGTGCTGAATCAATTAGTTTGCGCTCAAATCCTGGGAGATGGGATAGGAAGGCGCCCGTGCCTTCCCTGAACTGTTTTCTCTTGCATGTCAGCATGTGAGCCTCACATTTGCAAAAGCGCATAATTGAATTGTGGAACATGGGTCCATGATATTTGTCTTCATTAGCACAGTACTTTCTGTTTTAATTCATGGATGATCTGCTCATAGTTACCATTTGTGTGCAAAATTTCAAAAAACTGCATTTATGTTCATTAGTACAATAATCTTCTGGAGAAAGTAGTACTCATGCTGCTATCAAGATATAGAATAATGGAGATATGACAATCTTATGTTTTGTTTCTTCTTAGCATAGCGAAGGAAGCTTCTTAGAGTAAAGGAGTCAGAAGATGCCTTGTGGTTGTGGGAGGGCCTTAGGCCTGTTTCCCTATGGCTTTGCGAAGGGCGGTTTGTGGTTGGCTGTCTTGAGGAGTTGGCAGTCTGGCATTTTGTAGTGTAGACCAGTAAGGCAATTCTGGTACTCCTTGCTTTGCCAGGTTGGGCTACAGCAATTTGCTCCTCAAGCATTTGATATGGTGTTCGATGATTGGTGGGACAAACTTTGGCATGCTGCTCCGGAACAGCAAAAGAAAGGTCTCAACTCTTTGATTATTCTAGGTGCTTGGGTTCTTTGGACTCACCGCAACTCTTGTGTATTTGACGGAGCTGCTCCTAGCATTGCAAGAGCTCTTAATGTTAGCAGTGAGGAACGGCGTCTTTGGGAGATTGCAGGCGCGCGAAGCCTCTCTTCCTTGACTACCCCGACATTTTTGGTTTAGAGTGGCCTGTTTGGTAGTAGTGTTGTTGTGGTAGCCTCTACTGTTTTAGCAGGCGAGATTGTTGTTTGGGGTGTGTGTAGAGTGTGTGTGGGTGTGTGTGTGGGGGGTTGTTGGGGTTCTTGTCCCATTTTTTCTTCTTAATATAATGAAATGTAGCTCTCCTGCGTTTTCGAGAAAAAGGTCGAGTTCTGTAAATATTCTCTACTAAAAATTTGAAACTTTCAAATATTATTTGTTTTTTTTTATCGTAGCTTTTTTGATACTCTAATTTAATTTACGTGTTTGTTAGATGACTGATTCCATTATCCTGTTTCAGAAAGAAGAAGCAGTAAGAAAACAGTTGAATTGCCGCCCGAACTGTGCATAGTTGTCATGTCGCCAATGTCAGCAATTACATTGCGCAGCTTCAAGTTTATTCCTTCTATAATGTATCGTATTCAATGTATGCTTCTTTCTATGAATTTGAAAATGCAATTGGGTCCAAACATGCAGCAGTTCGACATTCCAGCACTAAAGGTTCGATCTATTGCAATTTTCTAATTTTGCACTGTATAATTTAGTCAGCTTGTTGCGCTCTAGATGTGAGAACATAACTCTTGATTTAATGATTTCCCATATATACTGGCTTAATAGTCTATTACATTGTTAAAATAAAGGTTCTGGTCACTTATTCTTCAGTTGTATATTGCATCATGTAGCATTGGTTCTTGTCACCATGTTTCTTTTTCCAAAACTACTTGTCTTTATGTTTCACCCCCTTTATTTTTGATACTTTGAATATAGGATTAAGTCCACTTTTAGCCCCTCAACTATTGTGTTGGTCTAATTTTAACCCTCAACTACAAAACCGTCTAGTACTAGTACCCCAACTATCAAAATCATTCACTTTTAATATCTAGACGGGTGTAAGGCTGTTTTGACCAGCGTTGAGCGGTTTTAACCACGTGCACGCTGGCGTTGACCACCACATAGGATGCCAACCTCTATCTCACTGACATGTGGGGCCCGAGTGTCATCCACTCATTGGGGGAGGAATGCTGCTATGCTAAAGCAAACCACTTGGATAACCGTAGCCACTCACCGTTGAACGGGTCACATGTTCTCCACCTATATGACACATCAATGCCCCAGCTAACTGGACACATATTGTAGTCCCGTTCCGTTCCGTGGGCACCACTTCCAAGTGCCTGGCACACCTCGCTCCCAAGAACGCAGCTACGTGCGTGCGATGACGCACATCCGAGACAGCGAGGAGCAAACCTGTACGTATATACTACGTTTGATCCTGCCGCGAGGCCAGCAAACCCTACCATAGCGGCGGCGGTGACGACGATGGCGGGGGGACACGCGCCGGCAATCCTAGCTAGGGCGGTGTGTGTGTGCGCGCCGTTTCGCGTCCTGGTCCGCGCGGGTCTTGTACGTGATCCGGATGGCGGCGTGCGCAGGGGCCGAGGCGGGGTCCGCAGAGGCCTGGGCCCGTGGGCATGGTGGCGATGTCGCGGTGCCAAAGCTACGGGTTCTACCGCTCGGCGGCGGGCGGCAGCACCGACGAGGACGTGCGGGAGCTGCCTAGGGTCGCCCCGCAGAGCCAGAGCGTGGCCATCGGATGGATTGACAAGGACAACACGTGCGAGTTCAGCCTGGACGACTAGGAGAGGGCCAATGCGCTGATGGGGCCAAGGAGCAAGAGCTGCGCCGTGGGACCGTCCGCCAGGACGGCGACGGCGGTGTGGCGTCGCGACGGCTTAGCTCAAGCTCAAGTTCAACGTTGGCCAGAGTACATGATTTTACTATATATATTGGAGAGGGAGGGGATGAGTGGATGGCGCTCAGGCCCCACATGTCACTGAGATGGAGGCTGGCGTCCTAGGTGGCGGTCAACGCCACCCTAGCGTTGTCAAAACCGCCCAACGTCGGTCAAAACAGCCTTGCACCCGTCTAGGTACTAAAAGTGAATGGTTTTGATAGTTGGGGTACTAGTACTAAACGGTTTTGTAGTTGAGGGTTAAAATTAGACCAACACAATAGTTGAGGGGCTAAAAGTGGACTTAATCCTTGAATATAATGTTACATTATAAAAGTATTTTCAAGAAAATCTAAGAACATGGACCTTATCTATTCAATCTATATGATTATTTAGCTATTGATAGTTGAATCTCAACCAGTTTTGACTCAACTTTCTAATGAACTTATCTGTGATTGGAGTATCTTAAACTGATCAAGATGCATGATGTGCATGCTGCTTCATATATTTTCTTCATATATTCAATAATGATTGGAGTGACATACAGTGGTTGATCATTTCTTGTTACCAGCATGAACATTGTCCATCTTTGCATTGTCTGTACAAGAGTATTCTTATTTTAAACCCTTCTTCATTGGCTTGCAGATTCTGGAAGCACTTACAGCAAAGAATTGCCAAGAGGAGTTTTCACAGGAATCATTAGAAACACTTGGGGACTCTTTTCTCAAGTATATTACAACTCAACACTTTTTTGGCAAATACAGACATCAGCATGAAGGCATGCTAACCAAGATGAAGAAAAACTTGATCTCGAATGCAGCTTTATGCCAGCTTGCCTGCAGTAACGATCTTGTGGTACTCTTACCTAACCTGTCTTGACTTTTTTTTTAAAAATCTAAAGTTCTGTTTGTTTTTGCGAGTCGTCCCTAGAATCGTAGATTTGCAGTAAATTATCAGAATTGGAGCCTGATTGTATTGTATATTATACCTGAGCAACTTGTCAAAACCAAGCTCTAACCTTCTGAATATCACTGAACCACAGTTCATCAGCTCCACCTAGTCTACATGCACTGGCGGACCCAGGGTCCGGGGACCCTGGGCCTCCGTTCAGGCTGCTTGGCGGTTAACTCTGCTGAATCTGATTACTGCATGACCTAGGTACGGTGGAGATTAAGTCTATTATCTTACTTAGCCCACTAATCTGCCCAGGCTATTAAAAATTCTAGGTCTGCCACTGTCTACATGCTTGCTACAATCAGACAACAGACAACTTTCATGTCCAGTGAGCTCCAGCAGTCTGGCCTTAGGCCACTGCTAGCCAAATTGCCATTGAAATTGCTTCCACTTTGTCCACACACTGCTCCAATCCAGTTCCAATCAATGCCAGCACTGACCATTGCTTCGTCCTCGTCCCTGACATTGAGGCCCACACTGCTGTTGTTTAGTAGAATTTTCCTGGGCCAGGCTTGGGCTGCGGTCGCCGATTGTGGATTATTGCTCCTCTTCTCTGGTGCCCAGACCAAGCAAAGGTGTGGCTTGGGGCCAGGGATCAAGGACCTAGTTATTCTTCCTGGCAGACAGACTTAGCTTGTGTCTTTGGTGTCGTTTCTGGCATATTCTTTTTTTTTTGAAAGCGCAGGAGAGCTGTGATTCATTGTATTATAGAGATGAAAAACAGGAGGGCCCCCAACAGGATCCTCACTCATACGGCGACCAAATATGAGTGAGGCAATTACACAAACTCAAGACTCAAACACATAGCGAAGAAACAAGACTCGACTTTGCCCTAGTCTACAAGCACCAGCCCTAGCCCTTGTAGTTTCTTCGCTCCAGCCAAGCACCACAGGCTATGCTCATTCTTAATTTCACTCCAAATCAAGCTAAACGAAGGAGAATTCCCCTCAAAAACACAAGCATTCCTATGTTTCCAAATAATCCAAGCCCCTAGAATAATTAAAGAGTTCACTCCTTTTCTGTGTTCCTTGCTAACTCTGCTCATTGTTTTGCGCCACCAGTCAGCAAAACTCAATTCATTTTGTCGGAGGGCAGAATCTGCTAGGTTCAACGGGGTGAGTAATCTGAACCATACTTGTCTAGCAACCACACATGTTGTTAAAAGATGTTGTACCGTCTCATCTTCTTGATCGCATAGAGGACATTTATCCGGATGTGAGAGGCCCCTCTTAGCAAGCCTATCAGCTGTCCAACATCTATTACGGATTGCCAACCATAAGAACATTTTGCATTTGGCCGGGGCCCAACTCTTCCATAGTCGACGCCAAGGCTCAAAGGTCACAACACCATAGAAAAAAGCTTTATAGGCAGATTTGGAAGAATAGCATCCACTTGCATCGAGCCTCCACGTGTGACGATCCTCTTGGTCAGTCAAAATAATTCCCATGAGGCAATCCCATAGTCGTAGGTATTCTATAATACCAGCCCAGGATAGGCCTCCTTGAATATCTCTTGGCCAATCCCCGTTAATGAGAGCATCAGCCACAGTCCGGCATTTGCGAATTCTTGGAGAGACACGAGCAAAGACAGTCGGTGCAAGATTTTCAATTGAACAACCATGCAGCCACCGATCAGTCCAGAACAGTGTATTGTGTCCATTCCCTACCTCTGTAGTGACTGCAATGGCAAACATAGCAATCGAGTTAGGGTGCGAGGGAAGCTCCAGATCAGACCAAGAACGATCAGCTTTTGTCTTTTTAAACCACTGCCACCTGACTTGCAAAGCCCAGGCCATCACCTCTAAGTTGGGGATGCCTAGTCCACCAAGATCCAATGGTCTCATTACCTTCTCCCAAGCCACAAGACAGCAACCACCATTAGCCTTTTCCTTTCCCAGCCATAAGAAACCCCTTCTGATCTTGTCCACTGCCTTGATGAACCACTTCTGGCATATTCAAGCACGGGCTGATCTTTGGTGCCCTTGCCTGTGGCACTGCTGCTCCCGTGCAGCATTGGGTCATGCTCATGGAGGTCCCCAAATACTTGTTAAGTGTGCCAGCTGTCCAGCTTCACCAGATCCCAAACCTCCACAGACTGCATATTCATTTTTCATGCCATTTAATACATTGATACAGTCCCCAAGTTTGACTCATTTTTGCACACAAGTGCGGTTTACATACACAATTTGGAGTCATTACTTGATATGTGTGGTGTCTTTTCGATAATTTTCAGGGTTTGTGCATGCCTGTATTCACAACAGTATTTCTTGGCATGCTTACCAGTAGCCTGGTGATAAGTAAATCTTGCTCAAATATTAAAAAGCTGCTTATATAATTCTTTACTAGTCGGGCACTAACGCAATGTGTCAATGTTCTCTGTTGAAACTTGTTGCTATCAATTATTTGCCTTTTTTTTTGCTGTACAGTGTGTTTATCCTTACCAATTCTGCATTTGTTGTGCCTTTTGCTTTGTTTTCAGGGATACATTCGAAGCGAAGCTTTCAACCCTAAAACGTGGATCGTTCCAGGGTTGACTATGACATATGTGGTACAAGTTTGAGGAAGTTGAAAAGTAAGAGAATTGCAGATTCAGTCGAGGCCTTAATTGGGGCGTATCTTAGTGCTGCTGGTGAGCAGGCAGCATATATTTTCTTAAAATCTTTAGGAATGGATATAGAGTTTCAAAAAATGCCAGTTGAAAGGATAATCAGAATCAAACCAGAAGAGTTCATTAACGTTAAAAGTTTGGAGCTACTGCTTGACTATAGTTTCAATGATCCTTCGTTGTTGATGGAAGCACTGACACATGGTTCATACCAGATTGCTGGCACTACTGCATGTTATCAGGTTGGTCTGGAAGCCGCCAAACACTTCTCTCCATCTACTTCATTAATCTTTATTTATTTTCCAAAAGTTCCATGTCTCAGTGCAGAGGTATAATTCCGGTATTATAACAGAAGTATCTTTAGAGTAAATAATTATGTTGCAGTCTCTTATTTCGTTATAACATACTTTAATGAGATGAAAATCAAATTGTTGGGGTTTAGAGTTGAAATGTAGAAAAAGGATTAAAAGTGGAAGGAGTGTCAGACTTGAGCCGTATAGGTTCACACATAGTGCAAGCAATCATCGAGAATGACCAAATGTTAGACACCACTGTGCGGCATACCCTCTTGGGCTGCATGTCCCAACCTTGTTTGGGCCCTAAGTGTACACATGATTTGAATATATATGATTGAGATGTTTTAGGCAAGGATTGCTGTTGATTGGTTCTGTTTTGATAAGCCAAATGCCCAAATCCTAGGTCTTTCTTGACTATATACGTGTAACCCATGACCCTCAATAATCAATCTACTATTCACTGTGACTTGTTTACATGGTATCAGGCTAGTTGATCCTCGACCCTTCGCTTTCGCTCCTCTCCTAACCTACCTCACCATGCCTGGTGACTCCCCACCTCCCTCCTGATTCATCCTCATCCTCGTTGCTGTTAACATCAAGCGCAACAAGAACACCGCCACGACTGTTGCCACCACCAAAGCTAAAGAGGCCGCAAAGGCCACACAAGATGCACGGTGCCAAAGCTCGTGATGATGCCTCTTTTCCTGCTCCTCGATGGCCTGTCCAGCAGGTCTGGCTCCTCACTCCTCAGGCATTGCTGGCTAGCACAAGTGGATGTCACTAGGCTGGCGCATACGACCGGTCGATCAGTGGACGTCGCTTGTGTCATTTCAGACATTGCTGGCTAGCACATACGGGCTGCATACAGCTAGTCGGCCAGTAGGCGTCGCCCATGTCATCCTGGGATCAACAGTCCCTTGCAAACTCCTTCCATATTATGTCACTGGCCTCACCTCCCCAGCATGCTTGGTACTTCGACTCTAGGGCCACGTGCCCACGTCCCATATGACCCTAGCTTTGTATCGCCCCAGGAACCATTAGAGTCGAAGTACCAATCATGTGGGAGGTAGGGACGAAGGAGGTAGCAACTGGTGGGAGACTCAAAGGGTATAGTGATTCAGAGCTATTGCACTTGACGATTACATTGCGTAACCAAAGATCCTTCACATAACAACCAAAGGGGGTTAAACTCAATTGAGCAATTGTTTCCTGAGATAAGCTGAGAGCAGAACTAGGATTTTTAAAGGGTAGGCGGAACAAGGACATTGTTAAGTAAATCATTAAATTCACATGAGATATATTTTCATAGTATACCTATTTGGTGTCATAATGTTGACAATCTTCTCTATGAACTTCGTTAAATTTAAAATAGTTTGGTTTAGGACAGCTGTGTGAGTGTGCACAGGTCTTGTATGAGTTCTTACCACCATTTTTCTTCTTAATATAATGATGTGCGCCTCTCCTGTATCTTTGGAAAAAACATGTTTTTTGGAACATAGAAATACTTTCTAGGATGTACTGAATAATAATATCTTGTCTTAAGAAAACACATGTCATTTTTGTTTGCACAGTGTAATTTTTTATATTGAGTCCCTTAGAAGAAAGAGTTTCTCAATATACTGATTTATTGTTTCCTACACTGCCACAGAAAAGAATATTATCTCTCTCTCTCTCAATATATATATTCATTCGATACAGCATGTAACGATTTTATTGAGTTACTTACAGCTTCATGCATTTGTGCAGCGGCTCGAGTTTCTTGGAGATGCTGTATTAGATCATATTTTTACTGATTATTTCTACTATCAGTACCCTGAATGCACTCCAGAACTGTTGACAGATCTGAGATCTGCTTCTGTGAACAATAGCTGCTATGCTCATGCAGCGGTAAAAGCAGGATTACATAAGCATGTTCTTCACTCATCGTCAGCATTGCACAAGAGGATGGCTGACTACCTCGACAAGTTTGAGCAGTCATTTTCAGGTCCATCACATGGATGGGCAGCAGGCATCAGTCTACCGAAGCTGCATCTTCTTGAGTGTTTGTTCCTTGTAATTGGCTAATAGACTAATATTGTTTGACTTAGCACTATACTGCATTTTCAGTGTTCTGTTGCCTGGTTTGGGGAAAACCTGACCTCTAGCCTGAGTGGCAGTAACCAGCCAGTAACCTCTTTATTTATATTTTCTTTTTCACAATTTGAAGGATATCACAATTTCACTATTAGTCTTTTACAGGACTTCGTAACAAGGAACTAACTTGATTTTACTATTAACCAGGACATAATTGCGGTTGTAACAAAACAGCTAATTAGTAGAGGCTGTTAATGCTATAGTGGCTCACGCCTCAGCTTTGGTGGTGCATCTGGCAATTTGTTGCTGTTATGCCCCCCCCCCCCCCCCCCTCCTCCCTTAGCTCCAGCCAGTGACCATAGCTGAGCTTCATCTCGACCAAGGTTAAACTTGCGGCAACACTTAAAAACAATGCATTATGATGCTTCCACAGCCACCAACATCCTAGGATAACAAGTGACTTGAAGCCCTTTGTTCAGCTTTGTCAACATGTCAATGAAATTCAGCTTTTGTGGAACAAGTCCGACCTTGGCAATGGCAATCCTTTGGCTATGTTTTGTGTTCGATGTAAAGTTGATATAAGCCCAACTAATATATATTTTGCTTTTTGAAAAGCTAGGCTAGTGCCTTTTGATCCAAACATCAATAAATAAAAATAAAAATTGCTCTAACACAGGACACTGGTTGCATAGTCTCCACAAATATTGATTAATCTTGACAAATGGCTTGCTTATCGTTTTCCATTTTGGAGGAACATATAAATTTTACTACAGGACCCTTTTTCACTCATGTTGCTAAATGGATCATTTGCTTATTTGCATACATGCAGGTTCTTGGTGATGTAGTTGAATCTATCGCTGGTGCAATTTACATTGACGCCAAGCATGACAAAGAGATTGTTTGGAGAAGCATGAAACGGATCCTGGAACCTCTTGTCACCCCCGATACTCTTCAGAATGATCCTGTCAAAGAGCTCCAGGAATTTTGTGATCGCAAAGCTTACATTATAAAGTACACTAAAACTCCTGAGGACGGGGTATCCTCGGTGGTCGAAGAAGTGCGGACCGAAGGGACTACATATAAGTCCACTCGGACAGGCTTCTCTAAGCTCGACGCCAAAAAGTTGGCAGCCAGTTCCGTGCTCCATGATTTGAAGGTTGCGGATAGAACGCAGTATTCTGCGAATGGTATCAACAGCACTCAAGCTTCATAGCTCTACGGTAGATTTTTGAAAGGTACACACTACAGGCTTCCGTACTTTTGCTACCTCTACGTCTACGGTCACACTAAAGCTGTACAAAAATGTTTAGTAAGTGTAGAGAGTACCATATCATTCCCTCTCTTCTTTTGTATTACAATACTCCGTCATTCCTAAATTATAAGTCATTCTAACTTTCTTAAAAAGTCAAAGCATTTTAAGGTCATTTGTATTATATAAATTTGGTCAAAATTGAGATGCTTTGTCTCTCTAAGAAAGTTGAAATGACTTGTAACTTGGGTGAAGGGAGTAATAAGGTCATTTACATCCTAGCTATGTATAGGCCAGCCAAGAAGCAATTTCGGAGCAATGCGACCAATGAAACTTTATCTGTAAAAACAATATCTCATACTGGTGTTCAGGTGTACCGTCCTCATCCCAAATTATAGGCCGCGTTGGCTTTTTCTAGGTGCATAGGTTTTGCTATGCACCTAAAAGTTATGCACTGTACAATAGATCTAGATAGATAATAAAAGTTATGTATATATAGAAAAGACACAAAAACCATGTAAATTGGAATGGAGGGAGGAGTTTGCTACACCGACCAACTCTGATTCCATCAGCTATTGTAGTTGTAGAGCAAGCTAATTTCTTCCTGATATTCTAGGGCACATGTTGCACAATTCATGTTTCATGAATATATATCTACAAAAAAGGGATACACCTGCAGAATTGCTACTGCTAACTGTACAATTTACATAACCCCTGAAGTGATGGAAGAGTGAAGCAGCTTTCCAAGGTCTATGGGGTTGCTATCTGGAGTTGTCCTGAAAGGGGCAGGAAGTTATCAGCGATAATACAAGAATGACAACATTAAAATGGTTCGGACTTAATGCTTGATATATTTTACCTTTGAAGCAGCTGGTGTGGTGGTACTATCAGAATTCCTTGCCTCTGACTTTTCGTTTGAATAACTGGCAAGAAGCCAACAGATTACACGTTAAGGTTCGAACGATAAGTTTAGCCACGAGCCCACGATAGTTAGGTGATATTAGAAAAAGATGATGATACTCACGTCGACAGTATTGTGACCCAGACAAGCTCCACACAGTCAACCCATAGAAGTCTTTGCTCAACAGGAACTACACCATATGTAATTAAGTGCGCAAAAGGCCACAATTTCCATCCAGCCTGCAACAATCCAAACAATGTTTCAACTTTGTCGGAACAGGAAATAAGACAGATAAAATATCTAGAATTGGTGTTGCAAATATTTGCATCAAACATCATCAAGAGATAGGCATGTTATGGTTATTCTCTGCTGTATATTCAGTTGAAAACCTCCATAATAATGAAGTGATGGAGAGTAGTACAAGCACAAGCATAGAATGGGGAAGGGTTACTAACTGGAGTGTTACAACATCAGAAAAGCAATAAGGACGATTCTGCAGACACAGTTTTGCTATTGTTAACCATCATATAATTAAGTTCAGTTTTAGCTATGAGTTATTCTGCCACATGTGATTATGTAAAAGGCATCATTCTTTGCATACCACTAACAATGGATGAATGGAGCAGACTTCTAAAGGTCCAACAATTAATCCCAAGGACATGGAATATCTCGAATGAATAATCCATGTAACTAAGACTCATGTTACCGATATGGATAACAGTATGACCATGGGTTGTTCATTACAAGAGTGAAAATAAAAAAAGCAAATCTTTTTTGAAACAATATGTATAACTGATTAAACTTATTCAGGGAAGACGAATCCTTACGGTAAGCATGGGCCAGAATGTGGACTTGAGCTCGCTGTAGATAGTGGTAGGTGATTCCAACCGAAGGAAACCCACGACCACAAAGTAGATACTGTTCCAGATTGCAGACCAGATGGTCTGATCGAATGCAACCTTTGCAGGGACAACCCACCAATCCTTGAATGGGAACAGTGCCTGTCAACGTAACAAAATTATTATGTAATCATAGGTCTGCCGATTAGTTGAGGTCTATCTAATGGTGGTTTTGTTTGTTTTGCCAATTCATCGACTTAAGAATTTTCTTAACTTTTCGTGTGGTTGAAATATGCTCCACACGGGCAATTTTTACTAGAATATACAAGCACAGGCAGGTCATGTAACGATGGCTACCTCACAGATATGGTAGTAGTAATGTGAAAGTGAGCCATGAAGCGTGAAGCCAACAAGGCCAGACCGGAACATCCGGGCCCGGTCGAAATCAAATATCGGCTTGCCTTCGTAGCACTGCAAGCATAAGCAGCAGCAAAAACAACATCAGTGTCTGACAGTAATCACACTGATGCTGCAACAGGACAGGGCATTCGTCTTAGTAGAGTGGCTGTGGAAATTAAAGTGTGAAGGCACCTGTGCAATCCAGTCACCAAGAGAGTAGACGACACCACTGATCATCATCTTGGCTAGAACCGGGTTGGCTTTGAGGGCCTCCTCGTATGCGGACCAGTTGTGCTCCGGCATATAGCGCAGGATCTCGAAGATCGTCCACCCCTGTACCAGCAAAACCAAATCAATACGCAATACGCCCTGGTAAATTACACGGCTCTTAATCCAATCAGGAATTAATTAGAAGGGAATGAAGAAACTGAGGAGACTGACATGCCAGTAGTCCTGATCGACAGTGAGCAGCTTGGTGAGCGCGTAGGTGCTGGCGCCGAGCACGATGGCCGTGTTGATGCCCCGGTCCAGCATCTTATTGCCATCGCCACCGCCGGAAGCCCCGGAGCCCGACCCGCCACCGGTGAAGCCCCCGCCGACGTCGCCCTGGAAGGCGAGCCCTCCGATGTCGAGCTGGCTTCCCCCCAGACCCAGCGGCTCGTCCCGCTGCTCCTCCAGCCTCGCGGGCACCACCGCCTCCCCCTCGGGTCCCGGGCCAGGCAGCACGTCCGCCTCGTCCCCCGCCGCGGCGACCCGCAGGCGCAGGGCGGCGCGCCGGAGCCGCCGCCGCGTGGCCGGCCTCGAAGAGAGCCGGAGGAGAGACGGCGCGGCGGAGGAGGGGAGGGGAAGCAGCCGCCTCGAGGCGGGGGATGGGGAGGCCACGGTCGCCACGGCCGCCGCCGCCATCGCCCGCGCGCTCCTCGGCTCGCTAGTCGCTACCCGACCACACGCACACTGCGCAGGCTTTTTATCCACCACGCCCGCCCGCGATCGCGCGCGGCTGCCTGCGGATCTGGGGCGGGCGGCAGGCGGCGGGCCGGGCCTACTGTTGCTGGACCTGTGGACGTGAGCCGCGCTTGCTCGCTCGCCTGAGACTGAGGGAGACTCCACTTCCGCTGATCGGGGTTGCCGTCTTGCGGAGGAGAATCGAGGTGAGGAGGATGGAATTTGAGGGAGAGACGTGAGCCACTTGTCTCAGCGGGATGTGGGCCAGCAGCGAAGATTCCATTCCAATGAGCGGAGGTGGCCGTGGCCGCCCGTGGGCAGCATCCACCTTTTTTTTTTTTCTTTTTTTGAACAATACTGTACCCACCTTGTTTTTGTTCACGATGGAAACCAATCCTTGATTTTGATTGCTATGTTTTACCCATTTCAAATAATATTTTGATGAACATCGAAAATTGAGCTAGGCTCGATGGCGTTCTTTCACCAGATTCCTGTTTAGCGGACGACGATTGGACAACGCATCCTTTTGTTCGGAAGTGCGCGTGCATACAAGCGAAGACTAAGCTGTCTGACGTCAATTTTAAACAATGAAATATTTATTTTAAATTACTATCACTTTGAAAAGGTATATCCACTTTTAATTACGTCTACACCGATGGTGAATAAAACTAGACAACTTGTATATGTTCCAAAGAATTTTATTGTAGTACCAAATTATGCATATCAACTTCTGACATACCTACAACTTGCACACACAAGTTATATTAAATAACTTACTTACATAAGTTGTATGAAATAACTTGTGTACACAAGTTGTGTTTCATAACTTTTATACGTAAGTTGTGTTTTATGACTTTTGTATTTCTAAGTTTTGATATGAGTTATAAGTTAATATATCTTCCTTTGTGTGTTAATTTTTTTTTGTGTTTGTAAGTTTTGGCATAAGTTATAAGTTAATTTGTTCTTTGTGCTTAATGTCTTTTAAATAAGTTATGTTTCATAATTCTTATGTTTAGGGTATAGCGGTATAGGTGAAATTAAAAACGGATATACCATTTAGAAGTAAAATAGTTTGATTTTTTTGTAGTTTGTGTCCATTGTGGCGTCAAAAGAAAGAGAACGGTCTAGCGGAGTGGACGTGCACATGCATATGTGGGAAAATCAATCGCTAGAATTGACTCCCGTAATCGTTCGCCAATTAGTATGACCCGCTGGATTGGCTAGAGTCTACGTGGGGAAACGATACCAGTGTGAATCAAGTTCCATGCTCAGCATAGATGCTACTCACAATAGTATAGTAGGTTAATTTGATCTATGTCATCATAATTGGAAATCATGCTATCAAAATTTATTGAATATCTAGAATACACGACTACATACATTAGGATGTTATTGGCCTCACATGTAGACCTTCATGTTCTTCTATGGACCAAAATGTCCTCCTACTCTCCCTTCATCCACGATGAATAAGGCTTGCATTACATCCCATTTCTTTCGTTCCTTCACCTATAGTTCTTCTCCTTCCTCTTAAGTAAACTTAACCTAACAACCTCTCATTGTGTCACAATTGGCCATCTATCTTGTGGCCATCCTTTTGTAGGATGGACTAGGGAGGCCCATGAAAGTGTTGGCAAGCATGGATGGTGGTGGCAATTGTGAGCACATGGACATATGTTGTGAGAGGAACGAGGAAGATGGTGGTTGCAAGCACGACCGTGGACACGACAGATGCAGTGACCAGTGAGCATCAACGCTAACGGTTGTGAGCAGGGGGAAGGCATAGACTGCGGTAATACCGGCGAACATAGGCACGAACAAGAGTGACAAGCTCAACAGAGGAGAACACTAACGAGGGCGAGAAGTGTGGGGATGGGGATGATAGCATATAAAGATATAACAAGAGAGAGCTACGTAGGAGGAAAGGGGAATGCCGAGTTGGCCACTTGTGGCACACACGTCAGTTAGTAGAAGGGAGAGATCTGCGCACCAAGGGCATTTTGGTTCATAAGAAAGTTTGATGGTTGACAGTTGACACATGGATCCAACAACTTCATTAGCATACAAAGTGTTGTATTTCAATTATAAGAGGAATTGTAGTGGCATGGTTCTGAAAAGTTGAGCAGTAATTCTAGATTTCAAAATGGTGCCAATTATAACATAGATTGAATCAACATAAGTATGAGTGATATGGGACATGCTTGTTTATAGAAAGATAGTGTGATGTCAAAAGGTGTGTCTATCTATCCTCACATACGTAGTATGTGTACATAGTGTGAATGTGTTTACGCATATGAGAGGTTGTGTATATACTTTGTTTGTAAAATAATTTTTAAATTGCTCGTATCACTCGTCAACATTTGATTGAAGTATGTGTTGCCACTGCCACATGTTAAAAGTTTATCATTTTCACTCGCAAAAAAAAAATTATCATTTTAGTCTGAGGCAGAGGTAGAGCGAATTCGAGATGACCGCATCATAATTTTGAATACGATGAAAACTCGATCATAGTCACTACTTTTTATTCATTTTGTTGTGCGACACATATAGTTCCATAAATATTTCCACTCCGGTGTTTCAGCTAGCAACAACTGGAATTGTGTTTTTTTTTTGCATACCGGTACATGAACCTGATACAAAGTCCTACTATTTGTTTTTCAACACATTTTCCACATGTTTTTTTCTCTCTTTGGGAGTGCAGATCAGTGCATTATCCTGTTTCTTCACATGTCTCCATGGTTACCCCCTTTTCGAGACCACGGGCACCAGCTAGAGTTCGAGATACCACGACACCACCTTGCGCGCTTGTCAAATAGGTTCTCCGCACAAGGTACTGGTCCCTCACTCTTTGAAAAGAATATAATTTCAAAAATAGTGTTATGATTTTGTATATCAAATATAACAAATAAAAAATAAGAAATAAAAATATTATATAATATCAAATTATTCTTAGATTAATTATAAAATATATCATTATAATACATTAATTTAGAGTCGTAAATGTAAATAAAATCTGATCAAATATAAATTACTTTATCTGATACGTATATAATAGTTTTATTCCTTTTTTTTAGCAATAATAGTTTTGTTTTTTTATAAGACGAACGGTAGAGTTGAGTATAGAGTACTACAGACAAACACAGCCTGCCGAACCGTGCACTCCGGAACCCCCGGTCGGACTCTGGAAGCGCACCTCCTCCAAACTGGAGATTTCTGGCGGCGGCGGCACCCGTTCCGTTTCCCATGAACCACCCGCGACCGACTTGGCCGCCCGTGATCCACACGTCCTGCGCAGGCGGATTCGTGTGATTTGTGGACAAGAAATCACTGCGTACGTCTACGTCCTGCCTGCCTGCCTGCCTGGTGCCTGCGAATGGTAAAATGTTCGCCTCTGGCCCTGGTGGGGAAAAAACGAGGGGCAATGTCCGGGGTTAATTTTCTTCTCGTTTCCTCCCTACTACGACTACGTGCGGCTGTTGCTTTCGTGGAGGTGTTGGCTGGCCGTGGCCCTGTTCTCTTCCTGCCGGGACAAGTAGTGGCGTCCAGATCGCCACCTCTAGTACGCCTCGACAGCATCAGCAAACTCACTGGTTCTCAATTAACCCACCTGTCAAATAGAGGTAGAACAACGCAGCCACATCAAAAATCAAAAGCCTGCAACCAGACGCAGACTTGGCGGGCTTCACTGTTGTGGTTTTGCTCGGCTCCAAGAAGAAAAACACAAGGACCAGTTTTCCAACGTGAAAACATATGTGATATGTCTAAGTTGCCTAATCTAAAACATCAACATATTTTATAATTCGAAACGGAGGAAGTACTAGTCAGTAATCTCTATATCTAAAACCGTTCGGTTAGGCAAATTTAGGCACGAAATCAATTTGATTTCCTGGAAATGAAATCGTATATAAAATTGAATAACAGTGTCAGTTTCTCTTGCAAAGGAACTGGGCCTAGATTTCCTCGTCAAACCGAGGACAAGAAGGACCCCGACGATTCAGCACCCCGCAAACGTGCTTCACTGCCTGCCTGCAACCGTGCTTCCCACCCCCGCATCCACACGGCCACACTTCCCCGGCTGCCCAGCAATCCTGCCCTCGACTTGCATCTACCGAGTTATTGGTCCTGTTTGGTACAACTTATAAGTTGCTTATAGTCAAAATAAGTTGGAATGAATAGCCAAACACAACGTTTTTCAGCAGCTTATTTTGACCACACTTATTCCCACAACTCTCATTTGTACTAAAAAGCAGAAGATGTCTCAGACCAACTTATTTTGATAGCTGCTTTTACCCTATTTGTGCAGCTTCCCCGTACCAAACATGGCCATTAGCCGTTAAAAATAAATTTGCGAGACGAATCTTTTAATTCTAATTACTTCATGATTGGACAATAATTACTAAATATAAATAAAATGTAATGTAGAAATTTTGGATCTAAACAAAGCTAAGTAACTAGACTCAAAATAAATTATGTAATTAGTTATTTTTTACTTATATATTTAATGTTCCATACATGCATCCAAAGATTTGATGTGACGGAAAATCTTATATATTTTTAAAATTTTAAAACAATCTAAACATGACCGTAGCGTAGAAAGAACTATCTAGAAAAGTTAAAATATTTTTTTTTATTTGAAAGGAGGGAAGTACTACTTGTTAGCTACTAGTGAGGGAAAAGAAAACACGATGCATTCCGCGTTGTCCTGCAGCTGGGCCTTATCATGCTGGATGCCAAGGGAAGCCCGTGCAAGCTATCGGACGGAAGAGCCTGGGCTACCTTTTGGGTGTCGTGGCCGTTTATTAGATGGGCCTGGATGCAAAGATCTACTAGGCTTGAAGCAAATGGGTGGGCTTTTCAGGCCGGCGAAATGCTAACTAGGCATTTTCAAAATTGTGGCCCTCTGTGGTCTGCAGTATCCGTGTACAGTAGACCACCAATGGCAAACGATGTGCTCGTCGCTTTTATTTATTCTCTGTAGAAGACGACGACGTCCCCTCCCCTACCAGCCTTTCACCGTTCGTTCAGTGGTTCACCTGCATAAAAAGTCGACGTGAAGCGACACGGCAGCGGCAGCAGCATTTGTTGCATACCGAAATGTACCCTTGTCCATCTGTCACCTTACAGTGTACTACTACCAGCAGTACATGTGCGAGCCGGGAGCCAAGGGCCAAAGGCCATGTTCATACATTCTTTCACACATCGTCACATCACATCCCATAGCATCTGCGTCACACGAGATGTAGTACTTTTTGTTCCTGCAGCGTCCGAAACCTCAAGTTGGAGGCTGTTACACACTTGTCAAAGGTGCACGTCAGGTGTGAGTGGTAGTACATACAATACACTACTACTATACAAAAAAAAAACCAGGTGTACTGCTGTAGGAGTACTCCGTATGCAGCAGCTCCTAACGAAAGAAAACAAGAGGTAAAAAGTCTAGATCACCCCCCACTATGGAGTGTGGAACACATAACCCCCTAAAGTATCAAACGGTCTAATTTACTCCATGAACTATTCAAAACCGTCTACTTTATACCCTGGGGCGGTTTTGGACGACGGTTTGCTACAGTAACCATGATTTTGCTAGAGTAACCGAATCTTTGAAAAATTATAGTAAATCACAGAAAAATCATAAAATGAAAAATTCAATTTTGTTGGACTCCACATGAGTAGATCTACACAATGAACATATAATATGGTGTGCTTTAGTACAAAGTTTTTGTTGTAGCTTTAAATTTAAACCGTCGTCTAAAACTGCCTCAGGGGGTAAAGTAGACGGTTTTGGATAGTTCAGGGGGTAAATTAGACTGTTTGATACTTTGGAGGGTTATGTGTTCCACACCCCATAGTTGTGGGGTGATCTAGACTTTTTCCAAACAAGAGAGAGAGTGAGAAGTATGCAGGAATTTACTCCCCCGGTCCCATTAAAAATGTCGTTTTAGAATTATAGATTTTTTATTTAACCGTTGGTCTTATTCAAATTTTGTATTTTTAGCTTATTTTATTATTATTAGATATACTTTATAATATTTAATTTATTTTACTATTTGTATAAATTTTTAAATAAAACGAACAGTCAAAGGAGAAATTTAAAAGTAAAATACGACTGAGGGGGCGGAGTAGGAGTATTTGCTAGCGCGAAGAATTGCACCCATCTGCTAACCACCGGTCGACTCCAGCCTTGCGGGCCCAAGTATATATTGGTAGGCTATTTCTCTCTAATTTTGGATCAGATCAGTGTTGGACGACGCTGTACAAATATCATCATCAAATCTGCGATGCAAAGCAACTGCTGTTCAAATCCACGAGGCCGCCGGCCGGAGTCCGTCGAGTCCACCAGGGTTGGAACTTGGGCGTACAGTACAGTGTCGAGGCGACAGGCCGACCCAGCAGACGTACAACTACTGTAGTACGGACTATTGTCGTAGTACAATCCTCCCCAGTGCTCATCTCCAATGAGAATAATGTGTACCAGTTACAACTGTACACCAGCGTGTAGTGTAGTCATTCATGACTCTGTGTCTCGTCGTCAGCGACTCAGCGGCCTGCACCTGCACCTGCCAGCCATGGATCTACCCGGCCGGCCAGACGTTGCATTGCACCAGCCCGCGCAGCCGTGCACTAACGTCTCGTCACCAACCTACCCTCAGTACATTACTGTTACAGCGCGCTACTGCTCGACGGTCGGCCGCGGCCGGTCGCCGTGACGCCGTCAGCGAACGGTCGTCGCACGGAGAACCGCCACGCCCGCGCCGCCGGAAATGGCCGCCCGTGCTCTCTTCCGCTCCGATCCGTCCGTCTCTACTTTAACGGGGAAACCAGGAACAGAGCTGAGGTGCGTGAATACGACCGGCAATGGCCAGCGGTCGATGATGGATGGATGCATGGCGCGATAAATAATGTCCAACACGTTACTGAGCAAGTAACATTAACAAAAAGAGACAGCGATAAGCGAGAGAGAGAGAGAGAGAGAGAGACGAACAAGGCTGGCATGCATGGCCATGATCACCGAGCTCAGCTCTAGAGGAAGATGAAGCACTCCATGGCCACCGAGGGGTTGATGTGGCCCCCCTCCTCGCCCTCCGCCGCCAGCATCTTCTGCTCCCCTCCTCCTCCTTCGCCCAACAACAACGCCGCCCGCTCGTCGCCGATGGCCTGCGGCGGCGCGGGCCTCGCTCGCTCGGGGCTGCTGCCGTGGTGGTGTTCCTTCGCCGCCGCCGCCTTGCGCATGGGGCTCGCGGGCCGGTGGATCGTCGCGTCGGGCGCGCGCCTACTGCTGCAGCTGCCCGTCGTCGGGGTGTCCGACCGCCGGCCGGACCGCTCACCAGGGTCTTTCCTCGACAGCGCTGCGCTGCTACCTCCGCCGGCGGCGACGACATTGCCGCCGCTGTGGGAGGAGAGGTACCGCTTCGACAACGACGGCAGCGCCATGTCGGCCTCCCTGGCGGAGTGCGTCCGGCGGACGGCGGCGGAGGCGCTCTCGGCGGCGCGCCTCGCGACGGACGGCGAGAACCGGCCGCTCCGGCACCCGATGCCCGACACCACCGTCGGCTGCTGCTGCTCCCGCCTTGGCGGCCGCGGATGCCCCTGCTGCCCCTGGCCGCCGCTCTGCTGTTGCCTCCTGTGCGCCGATGACGACGAGGGTGACGGCGACCTTGCCCGCCCGTGCCCGTTAGCCGCGCCGCCTCCCTTGAGCTTGCGGTTGCGGCTCTCCCTCTCCTGATCCGGCGCCGTCGTCATCCTGGCAGCCGTAGTAGTAGTAGTCTTGATGGGTTTCTCCACCTCCACCTCTCGCTCCCATCCGGCCGCCGCCGCCGCCTCGTGCACCTTCTTCTTCGCCAGAGACTCCTTGGCAGCCGACGCAGCGCTGCACGTGTCGTCGGTCTCGGACGGCGCCGCCTCATCATCCGCCGCCTCCGGCTGCTGCTCTCGCCTCCTCTTGACCGGCTCCGGCGGCCGCAGCGTCTCGGACAGCACCACCTCCTTGACCTCCTCCTCCTGCTGGACCTCCAGCACCGGTGGCAGTGGCAGCTGGGCATGCGCGTTCTCCTTGTCCACGACCGCCGGGAGCGGGGCAGCCACCTTGCCCTTGGCGCCGGCGCGGGTGGCCTTCTTGCTCACGCAGCTGCCCATGACGTACTGCCGGCGGAACGGAAGCAGTGGCCGGCCGGAGAGGACGACTGGGATCGATGGGCATGGGCCGGCGCGGCGGATGGGAGGTCCGGGTCAATGAGGTGGCTGGCGCTCAGCGATCAGCTGAAGGCAACTGCATTTCTCCTATGCATCTTCGTCGTGAGGTGGAGGGAATCGGATCGCGAATTGAAAGAAGGCCTAATAATCTCGGGGGTCAACTACCTCGATTCCTCCCTTGCTTCTCTCTCCTCTTCTCTCCTCTCCTCTCGATGCAGGCAGCAGCAGCAGCAGCTACCACGACGAACGGCTCATTAAACTGGAGTCAATTCGCCGGCCACTGACTGATAGTGAATATCGAGCTGGCGCCATCACTGCGCTAACTCCCAGCACCCGCGGGCCGCTATCGCCACACCACACCACACCACACTACTGTGCTCTTGCTGCCGTACGTGCTGTTCCGAGAGGGGACTCTCCCTCATCTATCTACTAGGATTAATGGTGTAGGGGTATAGTAGTTTGCATCCGTAGTTACTAGGACCTTCGTCGTGAAAACAGGCATTCGGTTTTACTATATGTCTAGCCAAACTGTCTAAAGTTCGACCACATTTACTGTCTATAGAGTACTAAAATTTGTTCCTTATACAGATTAACTTAAAATTAAAATGATTTTACTTAAATACTTTCGAAAATAAAATATAACGACACTTATTTGTTATTAAAAATATTGATACTCTTTTCTATAAAAATTTGCTCAAAATCTAAATGATTAGATATCATATTACAAATGCTAGTAAGTTGTAATTGCATTTGATAGTGGACTGCGGAGTTGGACAATTTACACGCGAGATAAAATCTCTAGTGAGGTTTAAGATTACATGATAGATAGATAGATAGATAGATAGATAGATAAATAAATAGATATATAGATATATAGATATATAGATAAATAAATAGATAGATACAGTACAATATAAAAATATAGCTATAGATATCAAATATAGATATAGAGATAGATAGATAACCAGAGAGTACGTAATCCATGCAACTTTCATTAATATGTGTGCTAACTATTAGAGTAGCACCTTTTAGGCCTTGTTTGGAACGCGGAAATTTTTTCCCGTTCCTGTGTTTTTCCTGTGAAAATGAACTGATTCCTATGAAATTCCTACGTGATTCCTGTGAAATTACTGCGTTTCAAACAGACCCTTAGTAGGTTGAAGGTTGCTTGTAGATGCTCTCTAGTATCAATTCTAAATTTATTAAATTCAGGCAGGCCCATAGTTTGATTGTCAGGCTCCCGTGCCATTTTTTGTCCAAGATAAATCATCTCCATGCCTTAGTGTACAGTTTAATTTTTAATTAATGTCTCAATAGAGTGCTTGTTTTTTGAAAAGAAAACACTCTATTATACATTTATACTTCATCCCTTCTAAACTGATAAAGCGTTATTTTATATAAAAAACTAAGTTTTACAAACTTTGACTAACAATTAGTCAATTTATATACAAGTCTACAAATCAAAACATTAAACTTACATAAAAATTTGTATTCAAAGTGGCTCTCTGGTGATATTGATTTTTTTTAGCAAATAGTCACATATTTTAAGGGAAACTAGATGTGTTAAATATCATGTGTATGATCTTTACAGTTTAAGATAAGCTTTTAGTAATTGCGAGGGACAAAAAAGGAGTATTAAGACAACAGGCAAGTTTTTTTTTTTGACAAGAAGACAACATGCAAGTTGATAATTAAGAAGCCCTAAACAGAGGACATCCCCCGAAGGAAGTTATGGTAGTCGCACTGAAAAGGAGGCCCAGGTTCACGTGTTGAGGATCAGTATAGGAGTTGACGGCTTCGTCTTCAGTGATGAAGCTCATCGTAGAACGTGTAAAACAAAGATGCCATTGCCCATGGGATGGAAGATTGGAAGTGCCGTACTGAGCGCAGGCAGGGCATGGTAGCAGTCAATGGAGAACGTTTCCGATCACTCGCATCGAGTATCAACCTTAACTTTCTTAAAAACGTGTCTTAACATATTATTCACTAAAAATAAAGAAGTGTTACAACAACATATGTGATCATTGATAGAACATATAGATAGCGAGTAGCAACCGACCGTCGAGCACCAAAACAAATACTCATATCAACAAAGCTACAATTTTTTTTCCGAGATCACACCCAATCGGCGCAATGGCAAAGACCATTGGTTGGGGGGCTCTCACACCGGGTTCAAATCCTGGATGCGACATTTTATTCTGGATTTATTCCAGAATTTTCGTAGGGGCGAGTGTACGTGCGTGTTGAGTGTCTGCGTTGTACTGTGTACTCTCAAAAAATAGACGTGTTTTTCATTAAATAAAGTAGAGTCCAAACCCAAACACAAGAAATGCTAACCAAGGTTACCAAGACACAACCAAAACTTTTCGTAGGGACGAATGTGCGTACATGTTAAGTGTCTGTGTTGTACTGTGTACTCTCAAAAAATAGATGTGTTTTTCATTAAATAAAGTAGAGTCCAAACCCAAACACAAGAAACGCTAACCAAGGTTACCAAGACAACCAAAACGAGAAAGCTACAATAACGTAATCTACGTTAGAATGATTTCGCAACAGAGGACCACTCTCATTGGAGCGCACACACAAACGCACGGACAACAGTTTCACACACACACACACACACACACATTGAGCCCGCACACCTTCCATCAAGGCATCATTTGATTTCGAGCCGTCTTGAACAAAGAACCATTTCAAATCTTGATTCTGCTAAAGTTGCCTTTTACCATTATGGCAAAGGCGAGCACCAAGCCTCTCATAAGATTAATCAGGACTCCTTTTGCAATATTCTTGAAAAGATATATAGTTTGATGACATCCAAGTTATTTAATTAGGAGGCAACAACCTATAAGAGTAACAAGCCAATGTGGTTGTTTTGAAGACCCACCCATTCCACAAAGTTCAAATCGTGATGCAATGCACTAGGATGCTCTCAATCTGACAAGATGTAATCTCAAAAGTCAATACAAAGATAGCAAGAGAGTGGTGAAAGATGCACTACGCCAAA
This sequence comes from Microstegium vimineum, assembly GCA_022036555.1. NCBI lineage: Eukaryota > Viridiplantae > Streptophyta > Magnoliopsida > Poales > Poaceae > Microstegium > Microstegium vimineum. The sequence goes on along the minus strand of CM039124.1, from coordinate 41,349,781 downwards.
AATTATAATCATTGACGAGATTTCCTTAATATGTTAAGAAAACTTTTCTAGCATAGCGTGGAGGCTTTAATATATCAAGAAAACTTTTCAATGTGCCAAGATATGTCATTTACACTCAAGGGTGAAGTGATATAGTGCCACTCTGAGGTTCTGCTCATTATAGAGCCATTCATGAAAAAACTGGGAAAGTATGAGATGCTCGTAGTAGCGTTAGTTAGCATGTGGTTGACAATATGGCAAGCTCACATAGACATCTAAGGGCATCTTTAATGATAAGACGACTTCTCTAATAGTTTTGAGTTTTAGCACATGACTCATGATATGAATAACACCAGATGATAACCTCATATGATTTATGATTTTTGGAGTATGTGTATGAAGCTAGCTCTTGATCAAGAGATAGCTTTCTCTCTTCTATTAAAATATAAAATGATATTCCTATATGCGTGGGTCTTACTATATTTTTATTCCATTGGCTAATAGTTCAACATTAATTAAAGATGTCTAAACCGCCTTGAGCAAACCACTTAGCAAGTTTAGGAACCTAATTATATAATCAATAGTTGATGGATCTATCGAAACATCGTTGAACAAGTTTGAGAAAATCAACTTGTGTATCAGCCATTCAGCCGTCGATGTACTGCAAGAACTAATTGACTGATACAACTTGATTTTAAAAGCAATTTTAACATGAATTTATTGATATAACTTTGTACACAAGCATATCCCTGTGATTTTATTAATTGTGAGTTTAGAAAATACTCCCTTGTTAATTCTTCCTAGTGGTAGTTTTATCAATTGTTGTTTAGTTTGTTTCTATTATTTGAAGATTGAACCTGGCTCCTCTTTTTCCTAGAAAAAACCCTCAGTAACTATACATGTTTTTAAAATGGACGTTTTAGCCACTTCAAGCTGCGTCGTGTAGTTATTTCGATGGTATGCCACACCACTTATCGATGGAATGCGGCTTGGATTGTCTTTAAAATTATCAAGCGCGGATAAGTTATTTTTTATTTTTTAAAAAAAATGTGAACAAGGAATTTTTTATTTTTTATTTTCTGGCTAGGAGAGGATTTGTAAACTTGTATGTGAAGACGAAAGTTGAGTCGACCGCCAAATCAAAATGAAGAATAAATAAATGCTCCTATCTGTAGATAGAAGGGGTCGACCTACTCGGTTGTCACCTGCCCTTGCCCTGCCCTGCACATGAGTGAATGCTTGCCCGGTGACATCTCGCTGTGTTTAGATCCTGGAAATAGAGTGAAAAAAATCCTGTAGCATTTGTCACGTTACACTGTAGCAATTTTGTTTTTATTTGGTAATAATTGTCCAAACATTGATTAATTAGGCTTAAAATATTCGTCTCGTAAAGTACAACAAAACTGTGCAATTAATTTTTTATTTCATCTATATTTAGTACTCCATATATGTGCCGGTATTTTGATGTGACGGAGAATAAGAATTCGATGTGATGGGGATGTGATAGAAAGTTGGGGGAACTAAACACACCCCAGTACAAGGAGCGGAGAGGTGGGCAGAGAGGGAGACAGAGAGGCAGGGATACGATTAAGCATGGACAAAATACCGATACTCATTATCTGAACTATCCAAGTTTTGTCATCGTCTTTGTAAGTTGTTAGTTAAACACTTGATCTCATAACTATATTAAAATATAATTCTTTCTTTTTAAATAAATGAATGTAATATATTATTCTTTGTGAATTGTTATTCAAACTATATATAATACTTGCTAAAATTATATATAAATTTCTACTTAATTTTTTTTATCTAATTTGCTTATTTCTATAAATTTGGGTAATTAGATAATATCCGAATCCAAACTCAAATCCCGAAATTATGTATAGTGACTTTTAAATTAATATCGGGACTGAGTTTAAATTATCTGAACTACACGACATGAAAAATCAGGTAATAACCCAAACGGCCAGGCTTACAATTCATCTGGTGAAGGCGGACGAGTTTTCGATCGAATACCCGCACGTATTGCTAGCTTATTGTTTTTGGGACAATTGTATAATTGCTCTTGTTTTGAGCTTTAATCACACGTTTATCCTATTTTTTTTTTAATTTTACATATTTGTCTCTGTTTTTCGAAATTGAATCTGACGTTTACCCTATTTGTTGACACCGTGAATTTTTGATAAATAACAAATTTAAAAAAACTGTTTTAAAAAAAGAAAAAATGGAGAAAGACTACACTACCCCTTGTCTAAAACACACCCTCTCACCCCATTCTCCTCTGTTCGGTCCAGGGGAGGGGGCGGCGGCGGATCCAGGCGGCCAGCGCAAGGGCGCTGCGCGCGGGCGGGTGGGGGGGTCGGCGCGGGCGAGCGGACGGACGGCAGGCCGCTCCACGCGGGCGCGCGGGAGGCCGTCGCGGGGAGCTGCACGCGAGCGGGCGGGGTCGGGCGGCTGGGCGCAGGGCGCTGTGCACGGGCGCGCGGGCGACCGGCTGGCCGCGGAGCACTCTGCGCGGGCGCGCGGGCGGCCGTCGCGGGGAGCTGCGCGCGTGCGGGCGTGGTCGGGCGGCTGGGCGCTGTGCGCGGGTGCGCGGGCGGCCGTCGCGGGGAGCTACGCACGAGCGGGCGGGCGGGGTCGGGCGGCCGACGCGGGTCGCTGCGCGCGAGCAGGCGGGTGACCGGCGGGGCGCTGCGACTGGCCGGCCAGCGTGAGCGCGGGCGCGGGTACAGACACAGGCGGCCGGCAGAGCGCGAGCGCGGACGTCCAGCCGCGGGGCGTGGCTCGGGCGGCCGTCGGCGGAGCAGGTGCGGGCACGGGCGGATGGCCGGCGGCGCAAGCGCGAACGCGGACGCGGACGCAGACGCAGGCGGCCGGCGCAACGCGAGCGGGCATTGCGCAGACGTCCACTTGAGGGCATTTATGTCTTTTCAACACATACTTAATATCGTTAACTCTCTTACGAAGTAGAGGCAACTGGAAGCTTTAGATTCGAAAAACAGGGACAAATATAAACATGAGCAAATATATGGTTAGAGATCAAAACAAGAACAATTATACAATTGACCCTTATCTTTTTTTGTGGGGCTGAAATTAAATTGAATGGCATCAGGTCCCGGCCAGCGATACAGGAACGGTCGGCTCTGGACGCACATGCAAGGACGCATGGTCGATCAGTGGGGGCCCAAGCCCAACCCGACGTCGCCGCGCGCGCATGTCTGGCCTCCTCCATGGCCGGCCGCGCGCGCACCAACCACTTTTTCAACATCATGCAACCGCAAACCTACCGCATGCCATCTACCTTCTCCGTCTCGGTTCAAACAGAGTACTACTCCACTAGTCTACTACAGTAGATACAGCATGCAGTTGATCAGACCCACCCTCGCTCCGGTGGGAGAGAGGAGCTGAGTGGCGCGAAACACCACCGGACTGTGTTGATGCTTGGTCACAAGCGCCGATCGTATCGCATGCACTGCCACGACGACTGGTCACTGGTGTGTAGCGTGCGTGCGAATGGGACAGGACAGATGAATTTCCTTGACTTAAGTTTAGAGTGCGGCAGCTCTAGCTACCCCTCTAATTTAAATTAGATTGAAGAGAAATCGGTTTCGGACATAATTTGGGGCCACCACCGTGAGGCGATGTCACTTTGGCGAATGAGGATGCATATCCCCATCAAATCCAATATTTGTCCTTGGAATGGCCGTGGGTTTGGTTTATAATATGATGCATATTACATTGCCAATTTTCTAACATTTGCGTCCCTTTTAATAATGAAAACAACAATAGAAACCAGATCTTCTTAGCAACCATTCCATTTTAGAAGCCGATTGATGTGTTCAGCAAATTCACCTCATGGACTTCTTCGATACCAACCTTGGCCTGATTTGGATTCAAGCACTTCAAAAGCAAAACTTCAGTAGTCATTGGACTTGGTTAGTAGTGCAAATATGTCCCAACTCATCTATAGATCCAGAAGGAAACACTGTTGGGAGAAACAAATACAATAACATTGCCTTGACCACATTTGCAATCCTTTTCACCAAAATACAACTTCCATGGAGGAGTAAAAGTAACAAAACATGTTTCTAGAACATGCCCACTACCAATCCGATGTTCGAAAATAAATTCTATTTTAATTTTTTCCTATCATAGATTTTAGTGATTCAAAGGACAAATTTTACCGTTGACGCCAAAAATGGGGTCTTCTGGCGGCAGCACTGCGCAAGGCCTGCGGAGACAGTGCAACAGAGCTTGATCTCCTAAACCTCTAAAGAGGCTCAAGCCACTTCGGGTATCGATCTCAGGCATGCCAGTCAATTTGACCTGCAATTGACAAGGAAGTGAAAATCAAATTATGGAACATGCCGGTTGTTGCCAGACAGTTCCATGAATGTGCGGCTCTCGTATAGCTGATGAATATAGGATATTCACTAAAGAGTCAACTCCAAAAAGTTTAAAGCATAATGATAATGTATGAACGACTATCACAGGATATTCATGCGTAGGGTGTAGAGTTAGACAATCATATTAATAGTAAAGTAAAGATGCGATACATGCAACATTATTGACTCAAAACATCAGATGTATCAAATGCATCGGATAAAGATTAACCATCAACAGAGGTGTGTTCACATTCAGTCATGATGACAATTAACCCGATAACCTGACTGGTTTACTAGCATTGGGGTGTTTCCATGTAGCCATAAAAGTAAACAAACCAAGCCACGTCCAGTACATTTAATAGATCTAATAGATTAAGACAACAAAATACATGAATCGTATGAATGAAGCGTGTCGGGTACAAAGGTAAGGGGTACCCCAAACCTTTCGATAAACTGACGCTCAACATAGCAACCATTTTTAAGACAGGACCCGATCAGCTGCTCAAGTCCACAAAGAAGGGCCCATCACACGAAGGCCCCCCGCACCGGCCACAGCAACTAGTCGTGGGCCGGCCCATTCCTAGAAATATAGACGGACCAGGGGTCGAACGAACGACCCCTCCACTTCCGCCTCGACCCCAAATGACGGACGGGGGGTCGAACGAATGACCCCTCTGCCTCCGCCTCGACCCCGACTGACGGACGGGGGTCGAACGAACGACCCCCGGGCAGGAAGCTCTATCAGCTCACTTGCTCCCGGTATGGGTTAAAGGGGATCCGATGCGCTCACCCGCCCCCGCCTAACGCCATGGGCGCCCACGACCGCAGTCAAATCCATCAGCTCACCGCCACGCCCTGGACCTCCGTCAACTGTGCTGCCGCTGTAGCCACGTCGCGAGTACGGACTCCAGAGGCACTCCTCAAGCCATGAACAGGACGACCCTCGACGATGTCTTCAAGGATACGACAAGGCCCCGCAGTTCTCGACCCCTTCCCTCGACCGGGGGCTCGACCCCTGCCTCCAACCACTCCGGTATGGGGGTCGTCCCGTCCGCCCCGTCCCGCTTCAACTATGGGACCCGCACTCGTCTACAGAAGGTCGACCCTGCTGCGCCGTGACATGCCGCAACGTCTAGTCCGCCATCACCATGCCCTGGAGCACCGGAAGGATGGGAAGGCCACGCCGCTACAGCGATCGACGTCCCTTCGCCAACACAATGTCACGGACACGCCTCCCATGCTGCAACAGTTTAGGACCCTGTACTCTCAGGCCTCCCCTTGGTCTATAAAAGGGGACGCCGGGATAGAAGAAGGGCAATTCGAATTGATAGGGCTTTCGCATTCGGACATCAGCTCTGACCCTCATACACCACCCACCTGACTGCTTGATCGACCCCTCAAGCAATCAACCGACCTCCTAGGATAGCCCTGCTAGCCCTAGGCCTTAGCTCATCCTGAGCACCCCCATGTAAACCTGCTTGTACCCCCCCTGTACGAGCACTTCGGTGCAAGATAATACAATCCATCCTCCCCCGCTGGACGTAGGGCCTTCTTTGCCCGAACTAGGATAAATCTTGTGTCCTTCTTGCATCACATCTGGGAGAGGGAGCACGCAATATACAAATTTACTAGCTGGTGGTCTTGACCCCCTGGGTCATAACACCGACAGTTGGCGCGCCAGGTAGGGAGGTTTGCGTGTCGATCAACTCCGAACTACTCTCCCAGATGGATCCCACGATCCCGTCACTTCCATTCGCCACCATCGTCTGGTTCGGGAGTCTAGAGTTCATGTCCTCGGGCCATGGCCACGACATGGTTCTACTCTCAGCTAGTGGCATGGATAGCAGCAGCTCCGGTACTCCGGGGCCAAGGAGGACCAGACGACGGTCCCACCACTCGCGTCTGTCGCCTGCGACCAGGAGGGGGCGCGAACGACGCCGCCGCACTCTTCACCGCGCGGAGCACGAGACGCCGGATGCCGTCCCCCCGGCCTCAGCTGGTGACACAGTTCTTCCCTGCGGGAGCCTGTTTGACCCATGCTTGCGGGTCGGGGGCGGGTACCTCGCTGAGCCTGACTTTGGCTCTGCCATACCGTCATCTCAGAGGGTTCCCGTAGCTTCTCCGACACACTCGGCCACGCCGCCGCCACATAACCTATTTCCACAAGGGCTCTATAACAGCGCCAAACTCTGTTCTACTTTCGTAGGCTCGCAGATGCAGACACGTTGCGGGTCTCCAGGGATCCTGCTACGTGCGACGATCAACCTCGTCACCACCTCTCCGCCGGACGAGCGCCCGGAGCCACGACGAGCCCCGATCCCGGGTTGTCACACCTGGGGCACGTTACGGCGACGACTGGAGGAGGAGCGCAGGGGATCTTTCCCCAACTTCTACCACGGTCACCCTAACTCGGACTCCCCCGACGAGGATTACGATCCCACCCGGGAATGTTTCCACCTCGACGGCCAGGTTGACTCCCAGGATGACGCCAACGACGCCGCGGTCACGGATGAAGGAGGAGGGGGCAACGCTACACCAGCACGAAACGCCGACCCCCCGAGTCCTGACCAAGCCGATCCACCTCAGGACGTCCAGATCGCGCAAGTCCGAGAGCTGCTCGCAAAGCTCGAGGAAGAACGCCTGCGACTTCAGCAGCTCGAGCACGCCCTCGAGCGAGATCGCGGGCGCCCACAGGGTGGAGGAGCTCGCGAGCGGGCCCGGGAAGTCCATCGACAGATTGTCAAGGAGGGGGCAAACGAGCGCCGCGTCTACAACCGTGCCAGCCAAAATGTCGTAGCGGCCGCAATGCTGCTTCGCGACATGCCGGCGCCATCGACACCCCAAGCGCGACGCATCAGGGACGAAATCCAGGGGCTTCTCCAAACCGCGGCCGTGCAGCAGACGGAGAGCTCGGCCTCGAGGCGCAGAGGAGCTACCTCCGAGCATCAGGACGTACCCCCTCAACAAAATCGAGAGGTATCCGTCCACCAAGACAAAGCTCCCCAAGGCGGAGTAAAGCGACGACCAGTTCGAGACCGCATCGTCGACGATCGACCACCGCGGGAGAACAATCGACGCAGGCACGACGACGCGGAGGCTCGAGGTTATAGCGCCCACCGAGGTGGGCGCTACGACAGTGATGAAGATCGACGTCGGTCTCCGGAACCACCGGGGCCACGAGTCTTCGGCAGGACCATCCGGCGAACCGCCTTGCCCGTCCGCTTCTGTCCACCCACCAGCCTGGTCAAGTACAATGGCAAAACCAAGCCGGAGCTCTGGCTTGCTGACTTCAGGCTGGCGTGTCAGCTAGGAGGAGCCGACAATGACCACGTCATCATTCGGCAACTCCCGCTCTTCCTCTCCGACACCGCTCGAAGATGGCTCGAGGAGCTCCCCCCGGACTTGATCCAAGACTGGCCCGACCTGGTCACAATCTTCGAGGGGAACTTCAAAGGCAGCTATGAGCGGCCAGGGAATTCCTGGGATCTCCATAGCTGCAAGCAGAAGCCAGGGGAAACCCTCTGCGACTTCACCCATCGGTTCTCGAGGCAATGTACCGCGCTAACCCACATCTCCGACAACGACGTCATCATTGCGTTCATCACCGGAACAACCTGCAAGGAGTTGGTGCGGGAGCTGGGACGGAACACCCCCAAGACCTCCAACGAGCTCATGGACATCGTCGCCAATTACGCAGCCGGCGAGGAAGCCATTGGTGCGTTCTTCTATACATCCCCAGACAAGGGAAAGGCCAAGGCGGATGAGCCCGGGGGCTCGAACAACGGGCCCAAGAGGAACAACAACGACAACAACAACAACAACAAGAAGAAGAAGAAGAAGAAGAAGAAGAAGAAGAAGAACCAGCCGGGACGACGTGACGTCGAGCCCGACGATCTTGTCGCTGCGGTAGACAAGAAGAAGCCTCGAGGGCCCCCTCTCGACGGGGGCGTCTTCGATAAGATGCTGAAAGATCCCTGCCCCTATCACACGGGACCAACCAACCACAGTCTCGAGGACTGTCGCATGCTCAAGAAGCACTTCAACTCTCTTGGCTTCAAGAAAGACGACAAGAAGGGGGATCCGCATGACGAGGACGACGGCAAGAACGGGGGCTTCCCAGAAGTTCACGACTGCTACATGATCTACGGGGGACCCTCGACTCGACTCAGTACGCGTCAGCGCAAGAAGGAGCGTCGAGAGGTCTTCTCCGTTCGAGCCCAGGCTCCTCGATACCTCGACTGGTTCCACATGCCGATCACCTTTGACCAGGACGACCACCCCGAGCACGTCCCCAACGCAGGGGTCTACCCGCTCGTCGTCGACCTAATCATACTCAACACCCGCCTCACCAAGGTACTCATGGATGGGGGAAGTAGCCTCAACATCATCTACGTCGCGACCCTCGACCTCCTGGGGATCCCGAGGACCGCGCTCCTGCCCAGCGCGGGAGGATTCCACGAGGTCGTTCCAGGGAAGAAGGCACTCCCGATCGGCCACGTCAAGCTACCCGTCTGCTTCGGTACCCCCTCGAACTTCCGAAAGGAGGAACTGACCTTCGAGGTGGTCGCGTTCCGTGGCATCTACCACGCCATCATCGGTCGACCAGGGTACACCAAGTTCATGGCGATCCCGAACTACGCCTACCTCAAGCTGAAGATGCCAGGTCCCACGGGGGTCATCACCATCGGCACCTCCTACGAGCACGCATACGACTGCGACGTCGAGTGCGTGGAAAACGCCGAAGCCATCGAGGAGTCGACCGTCCTCGCGGCCCTCGATGACCTCACCAAGGAGATCCCCGACCCCAAGCGGCACGGCGGCAACTTCAAGCCTGCGGAGGACACCAAGACCATCCCGCTCGACCCCGGCCACACAGATGGGAAGGCGCTGACGATCAGCGCCACCCTCGAGCCTAAATAGGAAGCCGTGCTCGTCGACTTTCTCCGTGCGAATGCTGACGTGTTTGCATGGAGTCCCTCGGATATGCCGGGCATTCCGAGGGAGGTCGCCGAGCACTCCTTGGACATCCGAGCCGGATCCAAACCGGTGAAGCAACGGCTGCGCCGCTTCGATGAGGAAAAGCGCAGAATCATCGGGGAGGAGGTCGACAAGCTTTTGAAGGTCAGGTTCATCAAGGAGGTACATCACCCCGCGGGGGTGACCCCTTGACAGGGAAGAAGTCATGGAGATCGACGGAACGGCCGCAACACCGACCCCCTCGATGGACTGGCGCGCACCCTACCTCGAGTATCTGATACGGGGTGAGCTCTCTGAGGACCGCACCGAAGCTCGCCGCATAGCCCAGCGTGCCAAAACCTACGTCTTGTATGGGGATGGCCGCGAGCTGTATCGACGCAGCCCTACCAGTGTACTTCAACGCTGCCTCACCCTCGAGGGGGGGAGGGCACTGCTGAAGGACCTACACTCGGGGGCTTGCGGCCACCACGCGGCGCCAAGAACGCTGGTAGGGAGTGCCTTCCGACGAGGCTTCTACTGGCTGACAACCGTCACCGACGCTACCAAACTCATTCGATCTTGCAAGGGATGCCAATTGTACGCCAGGCAAACCCACCTACCCGCCCAAGCTCTTCAGATGATACCCATAACTTGGTCGTTCGCAGTATGGGGGCTCGACATGGTTGGCCCCCTGAAGAGAACCAAAGGTGGCCACACCCATCTCCTCCTGGCTGTAGACAAGTTCTCAAAATGGATCGAGGCTCAACCCATCGCTAACATTCAGTCTCGACAAGCCGTGCTATTCTTCACCGACATCATCCACCGCTTCGGGGTCCCCAACGTCATCATCACCGACAACGGCACGCAGTTCACCGGCCAAAAGTTCCTAGACTTCTATGATCACCACCACATCAGGGTGAATTGGTCTGAAGTTGCCCACCCTCGAACTAACGGCCAGGTCGAGCGCGCCAATGGTATGGTTTTGCAGGGCCTTAAGCCAAGGATCTTCGACCGGCTGAACAAACACGACAAGAGATGGGTCGATGAGCTGCCCGCTGTCCTATGGAGTCTCTAAACGACACCAAGTCGAGCCACGGGGTTCTCCCCGTTCTTCTTGGTCTATGGGTCCGAGGCCGTCCTCCCCATTGACCTCGAATACGGGTCCCCTCGACTAAAAGCCTACAGCGAGCAAGCCAACACAGCAGCCCGAGAGGACTCCCTCGACCAGCTCGAGGAAGCCCGAGACGTGGCCCTCTTCAAGTCGGCAAAGTACCAGCAAATGTTGCGGCGCTACCACGACAAAAACATACGCAAAAGGGACCTCGACGTCGGCGATCTCGTACTGCGCCGCCGACAAAGCAACAAGGGACGTCACAAGTTGACGACACCTTGGGAGGGACCCTTCATCGTGGCGGAGGTGCTGAAGCCAGGCACTTACAAGCTGAAGAACGACAAGGGCGAGATCCTCACCAACGCGTGGAACATCGAACAGCTACGTCGTTTCTACCCCTAAGGCCTGGAGGCCTTGTACATTTCCCGCATTATGTACACTTATCGCATTATGAATGAACGAAATATTCTCGAAATACATTTCACATTCGTTCATAACTTTAAGGTAGCCTCGACTCTGCTCTGGCAAAGTCAAGCCTCCCTCGGGGGCTGACAGGCCCCCCCTCCTAAGTCCTCTAAAAACTTGAACTTTTTTTTTCGAAACTTGGCATTCCCTCTCGATCTTCACCTCGAGTACGCTTCACGACTAAGTAAAAAACGCCTCGAACTCCCTAAGGGTCGAGGGCCGTCGAGCCGGGGACTCTCCTACGCCTCAGGGCTATGGTATCCCCACTCGCTCCCCCCCTCCAGGGATACGAGCGTGCGTCGAATACTTAGTCCATAAGCAACGACTCAGGCAAAGAGAAACAGAGACAACTCGAGAAATAAAAATAACCAGACGCATCTCGAACTAAACGCATTAAAATTAAGAAGCCCCCAGGGGCTCGACATTGTATCATTACAAAAGCTAAACTATTACATGGACCTTCTTGTCCAGATTTAGCTCACAGGCCTCGACTAATCGGCACCATCTCCATTCACCGAAGGGAGCACTTCAGGCTCGAAGAGCTTTGCCAGCTCGCCTCCGGGCACCTCTGCGGCCTTGATCAGCTCATGGCATCTCGCCACGTTCTCTTCGTCAGTCAACCTCGGGTCAGTGACGAAGCCGCTGGCAACGACGCTGAGGTCGTAGATGTAGCCCGAGCGGACGACCGCGAGCGCCCGCTTCACGCCCACGTGCAGAGCAGCACAGACTTGCTCCGTCACCTCTTGCGTCATGGAGTAGAAGCGGCGCAGGAGGGAGTCTCCTCGCGTGTCGCCCTCGACCGCCGGCTCCGGCACGACCCCCAGGTCGTCGCAGAAGGAGGAGATGGCGCCCTCGAGCCTCTCGCTCAGGCCCGCCTCCGCCCCGACGAGGCCCTGGAGACTGGTCAGGTTCTCGTGGGCTCGAGCCTTTTCCGCTGTGAGCTCTGCCAGAATGGGCACAAGACTCAGTCAAAACCAAAAAGTAGGCGAAGGGTCAAGACCAGGCAAGCTCAAAAGCACTTCCAAAAAACTCACCTTTGGCATGAGCCTCCAGGGTGACGTAGCCCTGCTCGGTCCTCTCAAGTTCATGGCGGACGTCAACAAGCTCCGTAGCTTGGTCGCTAATTTTAGCCTGGAGGTCCACGATGGCCTTGCCAACACCATCGAGGGCCCTCTTCTGGTTGGCCGCCACCTCCCCCAGAGTGGCGATCTGGGCTCGGGCCTTCTCCTCCGCGACACCTAGCGCGTCGCGTTCACAGGAGACGACGTCGACGTCCCCCTGGAGCTCCTGGATACCCTCCGCCGCCAGAGTCAGCTCCTCCCTCAGCTGGGCAGCCTCCTCCTCCGCCTTGCGCTGGACCTCCTAGGCAGCATCCCGCTGCTACCCGACCTCAATGACCGCCTTGAGGGCGGCCTCAATCCTCGACTGCGCCATCTTCTGGGCGGCCCGGGCTCCCTCCTGCGCAGCCGCCACCTCGGCCTTCGCACGGGCGACCTCGGCCTCGGCCCTCGACCGCACCCGGGAGGCCTCCTCCTGGGCGGCCTTGGCCCCCTCTTGCGCGGCTGTCGCCTCGGCTTTCGCCTGGGCGACCTCGGCTTCCGCCTTCTCCAGCGAAGCGCAGAGGGTAGGGAGCTGTTCCTGCGCCCGGAGGATGAATTGGGGCTTGTCGTACGACCTCGCCCTTAGTGCCTATTAGGGACAAAAAGAAAGGTCATCAGAAAGGAGCAGCGAAATAACCAAGGCAAGTCTAAAGGGAAAGGATAAAATTCACCTCCATCCCCCAGAGCGAGTCCGTGGAAGCAACCTCCGCGGACATACGCACCACGTGCTCGAGCCACGCCCAGAACTCCTCCAGGTGCTCCCACTCCCAGAGCTCGGCCTGATCATCGAGCTTGAAGAAGATGCGCCCTGGGTCTCGGGGGTCGGCCAGCTCGAGGGGCTCCTGCCCCCAGAACCCGCTGCAGCGGTCGATCCTCTCCTGGACCTCCCGCATGATGCCCTGGCGCATCTCGGGGCCACCCCGTGGAGCACCACCCGCTCCGCCAGGGTAGGGAAGGGAGCCGCCCCCTCGAGCTGGGCTCTCCCGGCCTCGGGGTCGCCTTGCGGGGCTGCCGCTGGCCCCTCCGAGCCATCGCCCCTAGGCAGGAGAAGTCCTCGCCGGGAGAACAACCCTACGCGGTGAAGAAGACAGAAGATCAACACCCAGTGCCGCAGGCTCACTGCGGGTCGACTAAGTTAGAGGACGGATTACCTTGAGACGACGATTGTCCAACCTCGAGACAAGGCCGAGCTGACGCCTCGGACATTATCGCGTCCGCCGCGCCGTTTCCCGGTAACTCCGATCCCGACAAAGGGGCCGTCGCTGCGACCATCTCCGCCGGGTCCACCAGCTCCGCCACCATCTCAGCCACCTCTTCAGCGGTGGCCGTTGCCGACATCCCTGCCATCTCCGCCACGGACGTCGCCTCGAGCTGCTCGGCCTGTCCCCCTCCTCAAGCTCGGGAACCGGTGCCGAAGTCCCCTCGACGAAGACCTCCGCCGGTGATGGTTCCTCCGACGCGGCAGCGGCCACGCCCCCGCGCTCGAGATGCATACGCGCCTCTCGTGACGCAAGGCTCTCGGGCCACCGCCTCGGCGCCGGGCGCTCCGGCGTCTCTCCCTCGCCGGCGATGGTCAGGTCGACCACCTCCACTTCTACGGCGGCTTGGGGCTCGACCCCCTCTGTCACGGCCGTCGTCGACGCCGACTCTGCGCCTTCCGAGGCTGCGGGCGCACCTCCCTCCGACGGGTGAGTGGGCACGGCCTCGACCTCCACTCCGGCGGACCCCGCCGACGCGGCGGGCTGACCCGTCTCCTCCCCCGCTCGAGCTAGCTCCGTGGCGGCCTGTGGCTGCCCTCGCCCCATCGCCTCCCGCGCCTTGGCCGCCCACGCCGCCTCGGTAGTGAGGGTCGAAGGGGACGGGGCAGCGGGACTGGCCCCGACGGTCATCTCGACTGCGGCCTCCGTCCTCAGCCTCTTGGCCGGGGTGAGGGACGCGCCCTCCGCCGAGAGCTTCGGTCTGAAAAAGAAGCCCATATGCGACAATAAGTACGAGTCATAACGAACGAAAAAATACTCGGGATTGACAGGGAAGCGACTTACCCCAGCGGAGTCATGGGGGTCCGACCAATGGACCTCGAGCCGCCCGGGGGCTTCTGCGGGGCGCGACGGGAGCCGCTTCTCCTGCCAGCGCTGGCCATGGCAGGGGTCGAGGCTGCTCCCGCCGTCGTCTCCTGAGTAGGGGCCGACGATGTCCCAGTCGCCCCCCTCCTGACCTCCTCCTGCACCGACGAGCCCGAAGCCCGTGCGCTCGACCGAGTGGGCGCAGGAGGCGTGCTCGACCGACCCCTCGACGGGGATCGCGACGAACGGCCGCGGATCTACCGTGGCACTTCACCTTGAGGAACCACGGGGCGCTTGCCTCGCGGCTCGATCTCGCCAGTGGGGGCCAACCTCGACGTCGACCCCTCTCCTCCTCCGGTTCCAGCGGCCGCCCTCTGCCGCTCGGGCACCGCTTGTTCCTCCTCGAGCCCTCCTTGTGGCTCGGCCTCCCCGTCCCTGCTCTCCTCCTCCTCCTCATCCTCCTCCGAGGGCGACTCCTCCTCGGAAAGGTTGGCCCGCCTCTGCCGGGCCCGGCGTTGTTCACGCTCCTGCTTCTCTCGGGCCCTTTTGCCCTTGTCCTTCTTCGCCTTGTCCTTGTCCTTCTTCTCCTGCTCAGCCTGATGACGTCTCGACTGGGAGTCGCCCCGCTCCTCCTTCATCGGTGGCAGCGACTTCCGGAAGATGACGTTCCCCCTGAAGAACACAAGGCAGTTAGGACGCAAGCAAAGAAGGAAAACAAGATAGGCAAAAAAGGACATTAAGAGAAAAGGTGTCGTACCGGCTGGACATGCCCCCGGTCGGGCATCATGGGGACACTGGCGACGCCCCCAACTCGAACGCGCCGGTGAATAAGGCGCGTACTCGGCGAACCACCCTCTCGGGGGGTAGCTCGTCCTCCATGAGGCGACACCCCGTGAGATCGACCCCCGGGCGCATCTCGTCGAGGCGTAGCGAGCGAGCCATCAGCGGCACGACCCGCCGCTGGTGGAAAGCCGACGCAATGATCGCCGCCGTGAGTCCCGCCTTTTTTAGACGGGTGATCGCGCCGAGCAGATGGCCGAGGCGCGTCTGCTTCTTCCTCTCGACGTCGTACCTCCAGTGGTCGGGCCTCGAGTCGATCGTCCTCCTGGTGTAGGTGGGGAGCAAGCCGTCGTCGTTCCTCAGGTAGAACCACCCGGAGTGCCATCTGGAGTGGCTCGACGTGAGCTTCGCCAGGATCCAGCTGTCCGCCCTCTTGAGGGCGATGCTACAGCACCCCATCCTGACCATCTTGCGGTTGCCAAGCCCGGCCGACGCATGGAACAGGCTCGCCTCGAACAGGTGGAGCCACAGGTCCCAGTGCGGCTCGATCCCCAGGTATCCTTCGCACACGGCGGTGAAAACCGCCGCGTGATAGATACCGTTGGGGGAGAGGTGCTGGACCTCCACGCCGTAGTGGTGGAGGATCCTGCGCAGGAGACGGTTGGGGGAGCGCCCAGCCCCGCCCGGTGGAAGACTTCAAAGCTAACCACGTAGCCCTCCGGCGGGTTGGGCTCAGCATCCTCCCGCGATGGCACCACCCACTCTGGCCGGTCGACGGAGTTGATGGGCCGGAGGAGGCCGCTCTCCACCAGATCTCCTAGATGCGCAACGGTTGCCGAAGACGGGAGCCAGGCATCGGGGCCGCGCAGGCTGTAGCTGGCCTGGGGGCAGGGAGGCTGGTGCGCTCGGATGTGGGGGTGGAAGGTATGTTCCTAATCTCTCCTCTCCCTACTCTTGCGCGCGCATAGGTCTGGCTCGGAAGGAGGCAGGGAAGGCGATGGCGAGAAGGAGCCAGGGAAGGGAATGGCGAGAAGGAAGCAGCCGACTCCTCACCTCCGATATTTATAACCGGAAGCCCAACCGGCAGATCCAACAGACAGGCAAGTGAATCTCCGCATTTAATGCGCCCACCTACCTCCTCGTATTCCTCCAGGATAAGGCGCGCCCGTCGCATCATCGGGTTCCACACCGCACTCCGCGCCACGCCCTGTGCCTGCTACTGTTGCGGCCGAACGAACATCAACCCGTCCGCCAAAATCTCGAGGGAATGAAGGCTAGCCCTCGAACAGGGTTCGACAGCCGCCCTCGAGTACCTGAGGTCAGGAAGGACCCATGGTTACGGACTCCGGTCCACCCCTAAAATCTCGAGGGGGCGAAGGCTGGCCCTACGAACGGGGTTCGACAGCCGCCCTCGAGTATACGAGTCAGGGATGACCCGGGGGGCCAGGCGCGAGCCCCTAGCTCGAGAACAAACTCTCGAGGCCCCCCGGGACATATCCGAGGCATAACCACGGAATACCCAAGGATCCCTACGCCGGTAGGCATCGAGCCACCAGCTCCCATCGAACGGAGTTGGCACCTAGGTAAGCCACACGGTCTTGCTTAATGAGAACACCTCAGGGCTTCTAATCGACCTCTATCGAATGGGGCACGAGTTCTCACTTGGATTCTTACCCGTACCGGGCACATCTCTGCCCGACAAGCTCACAGAGGACTTCGAGGCTCGTCCTAACAAGGATAGCACGATGCTCTTTGCCCCGCAATCCGAACGCAAGGATCCGTGGGAAGGACGCTAGGAGGTAGTGAAAGCCCAGCCACGCAGGGCTCGAGGGCCCGACTACGCACGGCACCCCTCGACGAAAGAGGGTCGAAAACACTCGTAACCTGGCAGACAGAGTTGACCTCTCAGTAGGGGCACTGTGACTCCAGTGTAACGCTCGAGGGAGCGAAGGCTGGCCCTTGGAAGGGTTCGATAGCCGCCCTCGAGCACCTCCTTTTCAGGGAAAGGAGCGCTCATAACTTGGCGAACGGAATCGACCGCTCGGTAGGGTGCTAGGATTCCAGGTAATCCTCAAATCCCCTCGATATAGCACACATCAAAGCCCCTAGAGGAGTTCTTAATCACTCCTCTGAGGCCTCGGGGGCTTCCTCCGCGGGGTGCGTTCGCGCGCACCCCCCGAAGAATCGAACCTCTTACTAACTCTGCAGGTCAATACCAAAAGCCCCTATGCGGATTCTTCTTATCCACACAGAGGCTCAGGGGCTACTGTCAGGTACAAAGGTAAGGGGTACCCTAAACCCTTCGATAAACTGACGCTCAACATAGCAACCATTTTTAAGACAGGACCCGATCAGCCGCTCAAGTCCACAAAGAAGGGCCCATCACACGAAGGCCCCCCGCACCGGCCACAACAACTAGTCGTGGGCCGGCCCATTCCTGGAAATATAGACGGACCAGGGGTCGAACGAACGACCCCTGGGCAGGAAGCTCGATCAGCTCACCTACTCCCGGTATGGGTTAAAGGGGATCCGATGCGCTCACCCGCCCCCGCCTAACGCCAAGGGCGCCCACGACCGCAGTCAAATCCATCAACTCACCGCCACGCCCTGGACCTCCGTCAACTGTGCTGCCGCTGTAGCCACGTCACGAGTACGGACTCCAGAGGCACTCCTCGAGCCATGAACAGGACGGCCCTCGACGATGTCTTCAAGGATACGACAAGGACACGCAGGTCTCGACCCCTCCCCTCGACCAGGGGGCTCGACCCCTGCCTCCAACCACTCCAGTATGGGGGCCGTCCCGTCCGCCCCGTCCCGCTTCAACTATGGGACTCGGACCCGTCTACAGAAGGTCGACCCTGCTGCGCCGCGACGTGCCACAACGTCTAGTCCGCCATCACCATGCCCTAGAGCACCGGAAGGACGGGAAGGCCACGCCGCTACAGCGATCGACGTCCCTTTGCCAACACAATTTCACAAACACGCCTCCCATGCTGCAACAGTTTAGGACCCTGTACTCTTAGGCCTCCCCTTGGTCTATAAAAGGGGACGCTGGGATAGAAGAAGGGCAATTCGAATTGATAGGGCTTTCGCATTCGGACATCAGCTCCGACCCTCATACACCACCCACCTGACTGCTTGATCGACCCCTCAAGCAATCAACCGACCTCCTAGGATAGCCCTACTAGCCCTAGGCCTTAGCTCATCCTGAGCACCCCCATGTAAACCTGCTTGTACCCCCCTGTACGAGCACTTCGGTGCAAGATAATACAATCCATCCTCCCCCGCTGGACGTAGGGCCTTCTTTACCCGAACCAGGATAAATCTTGTGTCCTTCTTGCATCACATCTGGGAGAGGGAGCACGCAATATACAAATTTACTAGCCGGTGGTCTTGACCCCTGGGTCATAACACCGACAGTTGGCGTAACCAGATCGGCTGTGTTAGCCGATATGAGATCGATGAGGCTTGAACAAGATCTATACATTCAGCCTCGAACAGATCTAAGGTTGGACAAACATAATTCAACACACATGGCAGTGGGGTCCGGTAGATGCAGTCGTACCACGTATGTTGAACTAGATCCAACCACCCTCAAACCAATCTAACGATCGAACGTATGTCTCGAACCCACAACATGTGACAATCGCAACGAAAGGATTAGCCGATATGATCTTAGATCTATCGCCTCTCTAAGTATAAGAGTAGAAACATTGGAGGCAATAGATCTAAATAGAAAATAAAGCACAGACCAATCCATTAGTTGAGATTGGGCAAGATATTGTAGCAATAGATTAAACAAAGCATAACAGACAATATCGATAACTTAATGAATCTATTAGATCACCAATCTAATAGAGCCGATAACTAGCTTGAAGCCATGATTCATGTGAGATTGAAGCAATGCAACCCCATGAACAATAGATTCAAACCGATAACTAGCTCATACCGAGCTTGCACGAGTTACACAATACAAATATGACAAGATGCAATCTCAAAAGTCAATCAAAGATAGCAAGAGAGTGGTGAAACATGCACTACGCCAAAAATTATAATCATTGTCGATTTCCTTAATATGCTAAGAAAACTTTTTGGGCATAGTGACGACTTTAATATATCAAGAACACTTTTCAATGTACCAAGATATCTCACTTACACTCACGTATGAAGTGATGTAGTTCCATTCTGATGTTGCTCATTATAGAGCCATTCATGAAGAAACTGGGAAAGTATGATATGCTCGCAATAGTGTTAGTGAGAGTCCCTATGTGTTTTGGTTTTGAGTAATTGATGAAACCCACCTAAGTACTAACCTTGATCTCTAAGTATGAATCATGAGATAGGTTGGTACATACCATGTGATGGAGCAAGGTGGATCAAGTGTGGATGGCACAAGCTCTAGCATGGTGATGGAAAGGAAAATGGTGTGAAGGCAAAGGTGATTGCTAGGAACCATTTTCGGTTTGGTGATCAAGACATCATAGAGGATGTGATCACATTTAGGATAGATAGCCGTACTATCAAGGAGGGAGCTCTTAAGTATGACTACGGTTATCATGTGCCACTAGGTTCATATGCATTGCATTAAAATCAATTGAACTAGTGAAACAACCAACTTAATCCAAGATAATTGTGAACTAAAAGCTAACACACGTGCACAAGTGTTGAGATCACTGAGTGTTGGCTCTTGGAAGCTTGGAGGAGTTGGAGGAGTTGTTTTGGGCAGCAAGAGGCAGTCCGGACGCAGGGTCCGGACGCTAGGGTTTGCTGCATCCGGACCATCGGAGATGGGTCCGGAGGCACACCCTAGGGCTGGCTGGCAGGAGAAGCTATCCGGACGCAGTGCTCCGAACGCGCGTCCAGAGACTGGCGCTCTCTGTAACTCTCTGGGAAGAGGGTCCGGACCGTGTCTCGGACATGCGTCCGGAGTGGAAGAAAAGGCAGAGGCTCCTTTCGGGTGTTCTCGGGTGCTCGGGAAAATATTTCGGACCCGATGAACAGTAGAGTCCGGACCCACACTGTTGCCATCATCCGGAGGCACGTGCGCGCTGCCGTGCACGCAGAAAGAAGTTGTTCGAAAGGGGGTTCGACCGGACGCAGTTGCGTTGGTCCGGACTGCACCTCGGGTGCGTCCGGACCCTGCGACCGGAGGCTCAAGTAGAGCCGTTGGCTCACTGCTGTAGGTGGGTCCGGACGCTGATGATAGTGTGGACCCCCTATGAAAAGCGCGTCCGGAGGTCGCGTAGTGGCTCTGTTTTGAGGGCAAAACAGCTAGTTGTGAGTGTGGGCTATATAAGGTGATATGGTCGGCCCTTTGGGGCACTTCTCGCACATTCTATTCACTCACACTTGTGCTTTCTTGTGAGAAGCTCCACCACTCATCCTCTAAACATATTTGACATATTCTAGAGAGATAGAGTGAATCCAAGTGCATTGCTTTGTTGATTGCATACTAGTGGCACTTGGTGATCGTCGTCATCGCGGAGCTCTTGTTATTCTTGGAGGTTGCCACCTCCTAGACGGCTTGGTGCGACGAGGATCGTTGAGCGGAGGAAGGTGATTGTCTCCGGCTCCGATCGGTGGATTGTGAGGGGTTCTTGAACCTACCCCGCGGGAGTTCGCGAAAGGTATCTCTAGTGGAATCCGCGTAGCTTGTGGATCCCCATCTTGTGTTGGTTGTGCGGCACCCTTGAACGGGTTTGGCTTTGATTGCCAATTAGCGCGTGAACCTCCTAGTGGGTGTATCGCTACAACGAGGACTAGCTTGTTGGCAAACAAGTGAACCTCGGTAAAAAATCATTGTGTCAACTTGTCTCTACCGAGGATTCATATTGTAATTGGTTATCTATTGGTTCATCCCTTCGTGGTGGTATAACCCTTCTATCTCTAGCTTTGTATTACTTTCTTTCATTCTTGCAAAGTAGAGATTCTAGCTTAGCTTGTGTAGCTTAGTTTAGTAGCTCTAGTTGTCTAGCCCTTGTGTGTGACATAGGATATATCTTGCTAGTAACTAGACTTGATATAGGAGGCTTGCCGACCCTTGTAGTGCTAGAGCAAACTTGCTTATCGCCGTGTTTTATTCTAACAAGTTTGCTAAGTGTTGTTGTAAAAAAGTTAATTAGGCTATTCACCCCCCTCTAGCCATTCCTAGACCTTTCAGTTAGTTAGCATGTGGTTGACAATATGGCAAGCTCACATAGACATCTAAGGGCATCTTTAATGATATGACCTAGTTATTGACTGTAAGATGACTTCTCTAATAGTTTTGAGTTTTAGCACATGGCTCATGATATGAATAACACCAGATGATAACCTCATATGATCTTTGGAGTATGTGCATGAAGCTAGCTCTTGATCAAGAGATAGCTTTCATGGAGTAAAAGTAACAAAATTGGTTTCTAGATTGCCCACTACCAATCCGATGTTCGATAATAAACTCTATTTCAATTTTTCCTATCATAGATTTTGGTGATTCAAAGGAAAATTTTTGCTCAATAAGAGTATATATATGCCCACTTGCCAACTCTACAATGAAAAAAGGTCTTGCAACATATGTCTAATAATTTGGCTTGATATGCTACTATGAAAGTATCAGGTAATGAATGTACCAATTAACCACTAGAATAATATAGCAATTAGCATAATATTTAAATGAAAGTATATCTTGTTCTTACACCAAAAAAGCTGTCGACCAACCATATGTAGCAATATATTCTTTTCCTTTATTCCGTTGAACCAAAATATAGCATCAATTACATTCTTCTCTGCAGCTACATAATCCTAAAAAAGAGCCCCCCTCGGGTGCCCAACAAATAGGTGGTGAAGGCAAGTACTATTTCATTTTCTCAATGGTCTCCTAGTCTACACCTCTGCTCTCCCAAGTGAATTTGGCATCATTTTTTTAACTAAAACATAGAACTAAAGGAAATAATCTTCCTTGTCAAAGTTCAATATAAAATCTTCTCAAATAATTGATCTTCCCTATGAATTTGTGTAGATCCTTTTTGCATGTAGGTGTTTAGACTTTCTTGATATCTATTTTGTTAGGACCTATATCTATGTCATTTCCGTAAATAATAAAGACTAATAACTTTCCAACTGATACATCAAAAGCACATTTGACTAGGTTCATCTTCAAACCATATCAACCAATTTTTTAAAAGTAAGACATAAATAAGCTAAGTGACATCCTAAACCAACATATTTAACTATAGTGTTATAGATATTGACTTCCATCTATGTATTCTGTTTGGCCAATATATGCATGATATATTTAATTCATAACCTTTGACAAGTAGGGTCAATATTTTTCAAACCAAAAGTCATAATCACCCACTAAAAAAAATTTATCTTCTTTGGCCATGGATATTTGGTTGTAACCATCATTGCCATCAAGAAAAATAATAATTATATTTACATAAGCATCATTAATGAACATATTTACTATAGGCATAGACAATGATATTCATAATTCGTAGTATACCTATGAATATATATAAAAATCAATAATAATCTCAATTAGTAGAGCATTTCTTCTCAACATATACAATATTAGAGGTGCAGTCAACATATCATGATAGCTTGGTAAACTTTACTTCTTATAACCAATTGATTTCTTATCTTAATTTGATCATGCATATCTGTATTGGAGAATCTTGAAAGTTAACAACAATGTGTCAAATAAGGTTTAATATATAGTTATTTTATTCTCAACTAACTTATGGCCCATAATCCATAAACTATGTGGTTGTGGTGATTGATGGGACAACATGATCACTTGTATTAGCATGTGTTCCTAGAAGTAATTCATAAGTTTATTTAGGCCCTATAGATTTAAGGAATTAAGTGATGCAAAGTCAAAAAACATAAACTAAAACAAATCAACAAAAAATGTGAGCACCAGATAGTTCCATGGTCTAGATTTTGAATGGTTTCGATTAATGTTGGTGCTGAAAAATTAGTGTCATTACGAGGATGAAAGCAATAATAGGAACTCAACAATCTAGTGGTGAAAGAAATGTGATTATCAGACAATCATCGGAACACTAATGCTATGACTATATTTCTTGGCCTAAAATTTTGTGAACGCCATACTGTATGGCACGCCTTTTCATTTGTCTAGTAGTTCAAATTGTAGGTACTTTTTATATAATCTTTTAGGTACTTTCAAAATATTCCCATGGAGCATAATATCATCAAAGTAGGAGTTTGAAGCATGAAATTATGGCCAAAATATGGAGTGACACACATAATAAAATTTGAGAACACAAGATAGTTTAGTGCTCTTTATCATGGTTCAAATTAGAGATCTTTTTATTGCAAAATCTTATATACAATTCCATATATTTCTATCAAGTATAAAATCATCAAAATTAGAGTTTATGCCAAGGAGTTATGGCCAAAATAGGGAATGATAGCTATACTAAAAATGTAAACATAAGACAAAATGATGCTTATTTTTTGAGCTTGTTATAACACCATACAATGTGTACAAAAATGATTATTTTTCCAACATGACTACATTTGATGATTTTCCCTATATATTTACCTATCTTCCCAATCATTTGATGTTGTTGGACACTAAAAGTTCCAACCCACATGAGACCATTAAGTTTTCATCCATGTGGGATTAATGTTTATGAGAAAAATTAGAGAGAAATTAGCAAATGTTTAGGCCTTAGTTGAGAGAGAGTTGAGTTGGTCTCTTATGAACTTGGATGCTGGAAGCTAGCTTGGCCTTTGTGGCTCACTAGCAATGTTGATGATCCTTTGATTTTGTATGTAGTGGCTTTTACAACATGTACATGGAACAAGGAGAATCTCCTACTTATTTAAAAATATTCATAGTGGATGGCTCTAAGGTGACCAAAAGAGTTGTGAAGCGTGTGAAATGCCTTAGTGGCTTGTACATTGAGGGTGAGCCCAAGACTGTGACCAGGGGGAGACTATTTGTGGGAGGGCATCCTTTGTGTAGCTCTAGCTTGTACTAGAGGTAGCGCTTTTCCTACTGACACCAAATTATACATCACCATGTATCATCTTGGGAATTTGTTTTGCTCTCTTGATCTTTACTTGCCACACTTATACCTCCTCTTGTGTGTTTGTGTACTTTTTTATTTTCTATAATAGCGTAGGCTAGTTGATAGGATTGTCTATAGGTAGCACAGATACTTTTTTGGTAGGTAAGTAGAAACATTAGATGAACTCTAAGTGCACATCTTGGTAGTTTTCTTGTCTATGTTTATCCATTATAGCATCTAGTTTGAGCCCTATGTTAGACATGTTTTCATGACCTATTTCACCCCTTACCCTTCTTGGGTCACATATTTACACCATGGCAACAAGGAAACACCACTCCCTACATGAGGTAATTACATGCAAAAACATTGCTAATATTTCAATATGTTCTAATAAAGTAGCAATCATGTAACGAACACTATTTTTATTTAAAAACTAATCTTTAGCTCAGTAAAAACATTCATCCTCTTATTTAATAGATGTCCACTTCAGATATCAAATATATGAACACCAATGTAACCTACTATGAACCATTTATTAAGACTATAACCTAACTTTGATCTTCCCTTATGATACAAATGCAAGGGGAAATGTTGATGAATCAAAAGAAGAAAAACACTAGATTAACCAAACTAATGTGTCAACAGATTGCTATTTTTAGTATAAAATGATTTTTTATTGACTTATAGTACTTTACTTGAGGTTATACCAATCATCTATCATTGAAATCACAAGTACCCTCTAAGCAATCTAGTCATCTTTAGGAGTATTCTTATTTACCACTCATGACCATTGTTATTGTGTTCTCCCATTGTTGGTGCTTTTTTCACTAGCAATGCATAGAAATGTTGTACATGGCAAAATATAATTTAGAAAGTTTGGGGCCTTCATGAGGAGATAATAGCATATGCCTTGTTTTTTGTAATTGTTTTGCTTGTTGACCATATGTGAGATGATGATGAAATGTCTAAGGTGGTATGTTGCTTGAGTCTATATGGGATGTTTGTTGGGATGTCCGAGTGTAGGGACCCCTTTCCTCTTTATATAGTCCAAGGGGGTTAGGTTTACAAGTTAGTTTCCTTTCTTACTAGGATTTGTTTCCTAGTCTTATTATAATAAGGATCCTAGTTGACCATGGTACGTGTATGCCTATGCCTTGTGTAGCATGTCGGTGGAGATACCTCATGTAGATGTAGGGCTCCGAGTTGTTGCTTGGCCTATCCTATGTGTAGGTGGCCATATATGTTCTTCATGATGATACTTGGGAGTCAATATCATTGATACCCACCATATAGTCAATAGTGACATGGTGACAAAAGCATCTAACAATGCTCCACATCAAGTTTTTGTAGCCTATCTTGTAGCGTTAAAAATTGAAATATGGCCATCATTGTCTTTTATTGGTGGATGGATGTCCATACATGTGCGTACATTGAAGATTCAGATGGAACACATGCAATATAATCACTTAAACACCCGTGCTAAATACCAAAACTTTTGTATAGGCAAAATGCATATGGACTTCGCTACTAGGCATATGATTTTTACAATCACACCTAATTGTTACAGGGGTGGTTCATATAGCAAATGACCTATAAATAGGCTAGAAGCATTGCCCTATAAATAGGCTAGAAGCATTGCCCTATAAAGGCTTTCTTTGTCCTAGATATTGTTGAGCTCATTTTGGAGGCAAAAATGCAAAAATAGAGGTGGATGTTTTACCATTTGAACCTTTGAAGGAGTTGGCTTTAAGAGATAATATTATGCCATCCTTAATGTCTTTTTGATGTTTGCTCATAGATTTCTTTCTTAATTAGGGGTTCCTTATAGAGACATGCATGATGATTAATTTTCATCTCAATTTATGCCAAATCTTTTCCCAATTCACTTGCATGGAGAAGTCTCACATTATTCTCTAGTTATTTTGTCATGATTTCTAGCTTCTTATAGGATTTATAGGTGGTTCTCCAATAATGTGGATTTTCCAAGATCTAAATGGATATATAGCCATCCATGGAGAGAGATTGGTAGTTTTTGTGAATAGTGAAAATAAATTATAATAAATAAGGATTGTGTCACTGATTTTTGCAAAATATAGAGTATATTGCAACTATATGTAGGTTATTAGTATGATAGAAATTTAAGCTGAATATTTCCATTCTCCTTACATGGAGGAGGCTCATATGATTCTCTACTTAATTGTTTGTCGCCAACATTGTATCCTATATTTGTAGTTTAATTAGGCAGGTCCTTTGTGAATGTTTTCAATCCACTCATTAAAAATAGTTTCCACGCCATCTTGTGTTCTATGCAACCAATTACTATTGACCTATCCTTGGATTTAAATGGGAATAATATTTGATAATCTATATGTTTTTGTTGTGGCTAAATATGGGTAGATCATGAATGTACGTGAAAAGGCTTGTCTCTCTTTTATGCAATATATGAACAAATCTATTAAAGGAATAAAAAACATGCACTGATTAAGCATACAAAGGAAATATATTGTCCATGCTATGACTGCTAGAACCAATGATGGGCTACAAGTAATCTAGGAGGGAGAAAACAACAATAAGCTACCATAGAATCGGAGTCAAGAGCCAGAATAGGAACCTCCTTAGGGTGCACCTCAACAAATGTGTGGGGGAAAGTCCTTCAGTTCACCTTGGGTATCCTCCACACACCGCCCTCAATGAATCCATCGAACATGCATGAGAGCTCGGTTGATGCACTCAAACACATCTTGGCTATCATGATATGTAGCCACCCCAACATAGCTGTTGTGACATGCTACCAACCCTATGACTTTCCTCTACATCCACATCCACATCTATATCTAGGTGACCTACATGATGGGAGAGAAGTAGGAGAGGAGACGAGAGTAAGAGATAGAGAGGAGGCCACATCAGGTTGAAGGAGCCCAATTTTCTCCTACTACCAAAACGGTGCATCCCAGCTTATCATGAATCCTAGTGACACGAGGTTCAAGGAGGAAGATTACCCACATATTCCTACTGCTTGATGTTAAAAGCAGGTCTCTACTAGAGTTGTGCATCCAAGTCGCTTGTAGATCCCAATGGACAGTGTGCTCGAGGAACCTGATGTTGAAGGAGCCCACAAGGTTGAAGGAGGACACACACTCATTATTGGAGCCACTCGAAGGATAGAGGCAAGGTGGAGCAACAAACAAAGCTTTGGATATGAGAATCCTATGTGTGGTAGAGTGTGTTGAGGGGGTAGTGGGGTTTAAGAGTCTAAATAAGAAAGAGCAGGGTGAGAGGTGAGACTGAACTGAGAGGGAAGAGAGTGAGGTTATTTTGTTGGGTTTTCTATGGCATGTAACTTATTTACATAAAGGCGAGCCTCTTAAGAGGGCTACCATTGAAAGTACGACTGTATTTTAAATGGCAGTGCTCTTAAGAAGCCTATCTATGTTAATTGATTTTCAGCCACAAACTTTTTTCAATGCCCTATAGATGATTTCTTGGGACATCGATCAATATGCCCACTTCTATAAATTAGATACCAAATCTCCTGAATTTTTTTTTGTAGTAGTGACCATATATATCGCACCTAGAAACTGATTTCTAACGGCGCTTACCTTAAGCCAATTGATCCTTAAAATACATTTTTAGATGTGGTTGGCTAGCTTTAGGCAACCAGATGGAAGTCCACCACTACAAATGCCACATATTTAGAATCAATGGCTTAATAATGTTTGATTTGGACATAACCTTTAGAAACCATTTTCTTTCATCCCTAAAAATCATTTTTGCATTTGTGGTTGGACCCATATAAGTATATAATGAGCATGTTATTGTGTTTTTCCATCATAAGATGATTTTTGAAACATAAAAAATGAGAACTAGAGATCTTTTTAGGCCAAACAAATTAAAAAGAATTTAGGAGGAGAGGGTATGAACCTCGATGGAGCCTGGGCGCTATCTGGATCTTGGATAGACTATTCATAGAGGCAATCAATGTGCCAACATGATGGTGTAACAATGTGACAAATTCAGAAACAATCAAATAGTCCGGTATCTTTACTCAAATAATTTAATCATGTAATAAAATGTTTGTTTCAATAATTAATATGTTTAATTGCTTAATTACAAATTGCAAACAACACCAATAGATTACTCATACACCTTTGAGTAAGTAAATATAAATCCACCATATCCTATAAAAAAATATGAAATGTAAAACAAGCAAAACATAAGCATTTCCCTCCCTTGCCTATGTCTATCCCTTTGTCTCCCTATCTACCCCCTCCCAAGCAATGTATAAGCTTGTAGTGTATCCAAATATAATTAAAATTACATAACCAGGGTTCAATCGTGAGAGAAACAATGATGATATGATTTAATTTGTTTTTTCTAAACAAAATATGATATATATTTTTTTCAATTGCTTAAGTATTGTTAGCTTTTTGAGCATATTAGTATCTAAAGTTTGTAAAGAATTTGATTGATGAGATGGATGAAACATGCCTCATCTTTATCTATATAGGACCATGGTAGAGATTTCTTTTCCTTTTCCTTTTCCTTTTCTTTTTGTTTTTGTAAAGTGTCATTGGAGACTCGTATAGCCAAAATGTGTCTCATGTCTCTGATGATACCCTAATCAAATTAAAGGCATGTATTGGCCATAAGAGTCTTTGATGACCATCATAGATGTGTTTAGCCAAAAACTCATTTCTGATGAAGGGTCATATAAACATGTTTCTATGCCATTCTTGATGCTTGAGGTTTCTCTTATTCAGTATAATTCCCATGAAAATTTGAAATGGATGAGAGTAACTAAAATTGAGAAATATGTAAATGTCGTGGTTAACAAGCTAGCATCATTAATTTGCAATAAAGACATACATCTAGCTAGGAACTAGCTAGTCTTCCACCTTTGATATATGCGAGATGGCAGTCGCTGGCATACATATATATATCCTGGCACTGGCATATATCCATGGATCGTCCAAACATGTCAACTAATAAATACACTAACGCCAAACATATTTCTTGAAGGATGGCCGCCAGGCCTAGCAATGAGTCAGAATCACCTGTTTTAATTCGGGATATTATGCATAATAACAAGGAGGACTAATGCAGCTAGCCTACTCATGAAGAAATGATCGAGATTCGAGAAGTGCAAGAAGAAATGAAGAAGTGGTCTATTCTCTATATTCTAAGATAGAGCGCGACACAAATGAAACCGTCCTTATGCATGCATGTTTCCGTGGTAACGGGCGATGGTATTCCGACCAGATAGATCCCAGTTGAAATCTCCAAAATAAATCGCAAGTTGGCATTGTAACATATACAGGTCATTAATGTTTTGTATTACCTATTTGATATTGATGCGTGATGATGATCCGGCTAGCAGCAGATGAGATGGCCGGCCATTTCTAGATGGACAACATTAAGGGCGGGGAGATACGCTTAGCTAGCTACTGCCTATTGGAGTAGTAGTAGTAGTAGGTGGATTTGAAGGAACCAGCATGTACGCGCTAATTCCTATGATCCTGCGAATCTTAACGCATAATTTGTTTCCATATCATGGCAACAACGGCGGTTGGTAATTCCAATCTGTGTGTGCATCGTCCTTTCCTTCCATTATCGATCCCACACGGCCGGACGGCTATAAAATGACCACCAGTCGCCTCCTTTCCAAAACCGCAGAGGCAGTCGATCGCAGCATGCAGCAGCAGCCATTTCCCTTTGATTTGATCTGATTACTTAGGTTAGCTAGCTAGGGCGCCGTCGCCGGCCATGGCTCGCAAGAAGGTGACCCTGCAGTGGATCGCCAACGACTCGACCCGGCGTACCACCTTCAAGAAGCGGCGCAAGGGGCTGATGAAGAAGGCGAGCGAGCTGGCGACGCTGTGCGACGTGGACGCGTGCGTGGTGGTGTACGGCGAGGGGGAGACGGAGCCGGAGGTGTGGCCGGAGGACAGGGAGAGGGCGGCGGCCGTGCTGCAACGGTTCAAGGCGATGCCGGAGCTGGACCAGTGCAAGAAAATGATGGACATGGAGGGCTTCCTGACGCAGCGCATCGACAAGCTGAGGGAGCAGGTCCACAAGGCGCGCCGCGACAACCGCGAGCGCGAGGTCACGCTTCTCCTCCACGACGCCATCGTGGGACGCCGCCCGGGACTCCTCGGCCTCTCCGTCGAGGACATCGCCGGACTCGGATGGATGGTGGAGAACCGGATGGTCGCCGTCAAGGAATCCCTCGAGCGCCGCCACCACCAGCACCAGGCCGTCGCCGCTGGTGGAGGCGCTGGGAAGCAGAAGGAGAACGTCGTCGTCGTGCCCCCGGCGGCGGCGACCCTGCAGATGCCGCCGCCTCAGGTGAGCCAGCCGCCGATGGTGCCATACAGCATCGCCGGCCTCCACATGGACGCTGTTTTTCATCATCATCAGGGGCCGCCGCAGCCGCAGTTGCAGTTGCAGCCCTCCAGCTGGCTGATGGAAGTGGCCAAGGCCGGAGGGGACCTCGGCGCGCTCGTCTACAGCGGCTTCGGTGGTGGTGGGCGCGGCGGGATGAGCTTCGGAAGCGCCGGCGCGGGCACCAGCGCTGCAGGCGGCGCCGCAGACATGCTGCCGCCTCATCTGGGCAATTTCGGCGCCGGTGGATTTGGGTGGCCTGATCCTGGCCCTTCTTCGTCTTCTTCTTTCCCTCCGATGTAAGCTAGGAGGCCCCGCCGCCGCCCGTTCGGCCACCACAGTCCGCACCGTCTCGTCCATCGTCACCACATGTTGCATGGTATCCCGGCCTGTCATCCGGTGGGTCCTGCAGCTGCCGTCGTTCGTGTCCCGTACCACTACCGCCTATATAATACCCCACTCCCTAGCTATATGGTTTATTTCTGTTTGTTTTTCTCAGTTTGCTAGTATGCATGGTTCGTCGTCGAGTCGTCCTAAGTATTGTACTTTGTCAGCATGCGACATGGGCATGGTTTTTTTATTATAATACAAGCTGTTTTATTTTTGTGTGGTTGCTAGCTCGGTTACTGTGTCGTTATGGTATTGGAACAAAAAAGGATTCATGCATGAATTCTGTCACTAGTCTTTGGTAAACATCGTATCACCAATAATACCATGAACGTACTGCGATATATATTTTCTTCCAGCTATATATATATATATTCTAGCCATGTTCGGCTGATTGTTTCTATAACAAAGAAATCGGCTTGGTTGATGCTATTTTTTATTTAAGGAACATACTATGTGCAAACCACAACTTCGTAAAAACTCGTGCAAACCATGACAAAAAAGTTATCTATTATTAATATTATATCATAGCTAATAAGCCAAACAAATAAGATTTTTTTTTATTTTTTGTCCGATAGAAAGTTCTCTCTATAAACAAATGCTAGATACACCGAGACATCTGGGCACATGGCGCTCGATGAAGTAAGTACGTAGATGGTCGAATCTTATAAAAAAGATCGTGCCTTAAGGTGCCGTTCTCATGGATGCATGGTTTCTCGAAGCTACGACATTCTCATCTTGTATGCTTCCACGACCATCGTTGGAGTTAGCATCAATATTATCAGTGATAAACAAATATACTTAGATTCTTTATCTTTGCCCAGCCTGATAACCACATGTGGGCTCATCGCTCATGTGTACAAAAGAAAAGGAGGAGGCCGGTTGGCTTTAGGTGTTGGCTTGTAAATGGGCTTCGGCCTAAACCGAAAGGAAAGGGAGGTTTGCTGCTGGTGTTTATATTGTGGATTGGTGTTATGATGGGCCATAACTTAACTAGTAAAGGAGGAAGCCGGAAGTGGCGGCCTATGTGCCCTAGGAAAAAAATAGGAAGCAGGCTGAAAGCACTATAAAACTGTGAGTTAAAGTCCTTTTTTTTCTCAACACAAAATCCTGAGCAATAAAAATAAAAATAAAATTGAACACTCAAAATATAGTATGCAATGCATGAATACACAACACACACATCATTCATGATCAATTTATTTTAGTTTAGAAAAACAATTATTTCTTACCCTAGATATTCATGATAGGTGTACCAATGCTCGACAAATTTTAAAACTATGAGAAAAACGTCAAATCAATTTGTGTTTCCTATTACATACCATAATTAGATATTCTAGGTCATGACAGATATCTATAAAGTACAAAAGAAGTAGGCATTCAATTCTAGGGTCACATACTAGGGTTATGTATTGCTCTAATGCAAACTACAATGGATCGGGAATTTCGTGAAGGAAATCCATGACCAGATGTGTGATAGACTCAAGATATCTTGGCTATCACATCCAATGTTACATTCAAGTCTCATTATAGTCATACAATCTACCTATAATAAATCTTAGATTACATAGAACAATCCTTTATTACAAGTCTCTACATATAATCATGCATAATAGCAAAAGAACCACAAGTGAGCTGAGAGGCACCCTCCACTAGCAACCTTGAGCATAGGGTAGAGACCCATCACTCATCCAAAGTGTCATCAAAGTCATAGTTGAGCTCCTTGCAAAGTCGTAGTCGGACTCTGAAATCAAATCTCTTTTACAAGGATTCGGATGGTCAACAAGTCACCATATGATACTTATAGATATGTGCAAAGTGGTATGCAAGGTAAATGCCTATTTTGAGTCTAGATCTTATCTTCTAAGTAATGAGTAAGTACAAGTATAAGTATGTAGATCCAAATTATTTTATTCACTATATAACATAACTCCTTTTCTAATCCACCCTATTGAGGCCACAAACTATACTCCATCTCTATCAAATCCTCAAACCAACAACTTCATTATCATACCATTCTCAGTCAGAGGGAAATTTCCACACTCCTCGCTCAACCATCTCAGCGTAGACCTTAACTACTTAGGGGGCATAGTAGTTGCTCTCCTAGTAAGCATACAATAACTCAGGGTCACCCATGATATATAACATATGCAACCTAACGTAGGGTTTACATAGTTTGTATAGGTTATACACTGGCCTGCACCAACATGATTACCATCATTAGTGGTGGCCACCACCTAGTCAATATAGTTCCCCTATCATCCTTAGCCTTAAGTCACCCAGACAAAACTAACATCCTCAAGGCTATAAACCACGTCCTCTGGGTCTCTGACCCCCTAGTGAATTGCTTGTGGTATTAGGAAGCCTAAGTCTTAAGACTATTGTCCTAACACCATGCATATTCTTACTCTAGTAGCAGTGGTTCTATCTCCAAACTAATCTTGGGTTGATCAACACATAATAGGGACATGTGATGTGTATGAGATGGTCCCATATATGAACATAATTACCCAACTTGGTCCTTATAAGACAAAGGCAAAACATCTCCTCAAAGGGAAGCCATCATCTAGTAGCTCTCATAGGTACCTTAAGTCCTTTGTAGGTACCTCAGGTCCTCTATAAAATCTGCCCACATATAGGGCCAACCATGTTGTTGTGGAACCTCAAGTTGTACCCATTGTGATAAAGGATCGACCTCCTTGAGGGTGGCCCAATCTTCACAATAGTAGGTCAAAGAATCAAAGATAACTTGCCACGAATAGTGAGAGAATTAGCTTTTTACCTGTCCAAGGTTGGATATGACCAAGTAAAGAGAAAGATGCACCGAAACCGTGAATATTTGACTCAATCTTTGAAAGATTGCAGAACTACAATATAGAACAAATCCACACAAGATGGTGCATCTGTACTAGAAATCATAGAGCACTAACTAGGGGATCTCAAAGGAATCTCTTCATAAGTCCAAGAAGAACAAGGAATAATAAAGGTTTGAGTAAGAAACTCATCAACTCGGTTGCAATACCATGTAGTTTATTAAATCGTCAAAAGGTTTCTAATAGCTTAGAGGCAAGGGATATTTATACTAGGAACAACCCTCCTAGTTGGGTATGAAATGGACTTAGAGTTTCTAAAGTTTCAGGTGGAGTCTCGCATGACTTTTTTCCTTATATGAATCCTTCACTAATCTAGCCATAACTACATCATGGAAAGTCAAAACGATGAGATGTTTGTTGCATTGGAAAGCTGACTTGATTATATTTCAAACCATTTATAGTATGCACCATGAAATGTTGCATAATGATACATGTCTGCATAGAAATTTCTCCATCACATCAATCTCTGGCTTACTGTTAGTCTTCTAGGAAGTTTCTACTAATATGGTCATAACTCTTTATTGTGAAGACCAAGTGATGTAGGAGTTGTTGCATTGGAAAATTGGCTTGATAAGATTTCCATAAATTCTTAATTGACCCATAGAGCCTTTGAGAATCAAGAGTTACGACTATTTCGTTGTGTTAATCTAAACATGAGCACTTGTTGTTCTGCAGCTCATCATCAGAGTATTGCACTTGTACTACATCTTTGTGGCTTGCTCCTCTTCATGAGTGAAATTAAGTGGCATCAATGTAGAACAATTAGGTAGTATACCATACTTATATATGGTGAAATTATAATCAGCTAGGAATGAATTCACATGTTCTTGAAGTTTTTTTGGCGAGGCTCCATATAAGTGGACCATGATTACGTTAAATTGTGTTAGGAAATGAATGCTCTTCATGTTCCAGTACATGATGAGCTAGGATGTCTCATCACATCGCATGTACCTTCATAGGGTGCTTAGGTCACACATTGTCCCAGCATGATGCCATACTGCAGACCTAGTCTATTATCTAATCATTATTAAGACATCACCACTACTCTTCCAATAATCATAATAGATTATCTCTCCTATTATTATATACCAGTACTTAGTGCCTAGCAATATCACCCAAGGCATTTCCTGTCATTCAACAATTTCCACAGATTCATGACTATACCTATTTAATCCTTAGGTCAAGCCAAAAAAAACTAAACATTTTTTGGTCAGGCCAAGCCTAACTCTAGCATGATGTTAGGTCAGTTTTTGGCATGTGCCCACTTGATGGAAGCAGTTTTTCTACCCTTAAGGGCACATGCTCTCGCGTTGTGAACCACACGATTTGCATTGAGATATGTGCACAACATGAGAGAAAATATAATATTATCACTCTACTGTTGTGTACACATCTCAATGCAAATCGTGTGGTCCAGAATGCGAGGGCATGTGCCCTTGAGGGCAAACTTTACTTTCCCCACACTTGATGAAGACATTGAGTCCAATCATGTCAGGTTAATTCTATAGTTTTCCTATGTTGGGTTAGGTTTTTTAAATTAAGGTCAAGTTTTTGGTAAAAAATTAAGCCCCATATTTGACCTAATGGTTGTTGTGAGTCAAAAATCCTAACGCGACCTCATCTAATGCATTAGTGAAGTCAAGTTTTTAGTGGGTGAAATTGGACTGTCGGGTTGGGTGGCCCATTTCTAGGTCCATCCATGACAAGTTCAAGATAAGGTAGAGTAGTGGCATATGTAGAACAAGATTGAAGGGAGGCTGATCTCTTCTTACTCTAATATCTTCATTTTTCTTGGTGGGTTGATCTCTTTTTCTTCCTTAATCGTTTCATTTTTATTGAATTTACAAACTTTTCTAAATTAATTTGATGGACTTTTTTCTTGATGTGATGGTTCCTTGTTTTGTTGCATGTCTTTGTTTGGTGAGTGAGTAAAGTTTAAAACAACATGTATATTAAGGTCCTGTTTGGTACAATTCACAACAACTTTATGAAGCTGTTATGAGCTATTTTTTTTGCCAAACATCTCTTTTTAAAACAGTTTTACCCATAAAGTTGTTTTCTTCCCCTCTCACAAAGAGATGAAGTGGGATGAAGCTAAAAAAAGTAGCTTATCTCAACTTTCTCCCCTCCTTTCTCTCTCATATGCATGCATAAAGTTGTTGGTGAAGCTGTTTTGCCAAACACTTTTTCCAAAATAGCTCAGTTTCACCTAGAAAGTTGATCATAAAGCTATTTTCTAAAAAAATAGTTTCACTAGTGAAGCTGAGCTGTACCAAAGATGCCACAAGTCGTTTATCTTGTCTCTAACATGTCTATGTTCTTTTTAATCAAATACTTGCTCTCTTGATCTTAATCTTTTCATTACACATTCCCAACATCAATATAACTCTAAAATCTTTTCTGGGAGCTATTTTGTTTTTTTCAGACCTTTTTCCTATTTTTCTATGAGCATAATCAAATTTTTAGACACTTCAAAATATCTTTTCATGAGCTCCAAATACTTTGTATGGGATCATCATATTCTAAAGTGTATTGGAAAAATTTCCCCAAATTTTTGGAGCTTTCGGAGTATTTTTGTAGCTTAAACATCAATTCTGGACTTTTCCTAGAATTATTTTAATCCTGAAATTAATTAATTGAGAAAATAAGACCATTTTCTATAATTTAGCAATACAATTTGAAAAATATAAGATATAGTTCCATGGGGATAAATGTTACATCATGTGGTATATAAAACAATCAGAATAGAGATGTAGAATGCTATAAAGGTCAATGTAAATAGCTCTAACATTAGGCAAAGAATATATAAGAACACCAACCTTAATTGTATTACGGTCTTTTTTGGAAACTTCTACTCTCTCGATTCTAAGTTATTATAGGCTAGTTTAGCTTTATCCTAGATCACATTTCTAACTTGGATCAAGTTTACAAAAAATGCCGTAACATCGTCTACACCATCAAATTAATTAGCTTCATTAAATTCTCAAATATCAATAGCACGATATTTGAATTTGTAGGCATTAATATTTTTTCTAAAAGTTTGGTCATAGGTTTTGAATTAGGACAAAACTAAAGTGACATGTAGTTTGGATATGGGGAAGAATGTTACAATAAGCAGCTAGCTCTGTTTAAGCATAGATTGATAAAAAGATAATATCTTTAGTAAAGGTTATTACAATAATGATTGAATTAACTAAATCAACCTTAATTACATTCAATTATCTTAGCAGGAACTTGCAATGCCATGCAATTAGTTGTAGGCTGGACTTGCTTTTACCCCGTGTGCATGCAGAGAACAATTACCAACACACACAAACAAAACAGAAAAAAATCGCATGTGCACACATGATTGAAAAGAGCGATGACGACGAAACAACGGATTTTGTTTGAGATCAGCCAGGTGTAGTGTTTGATATGGAGAGGAGGGAAGAGACACAGGGGATTTAGGCAGGGTGCTTATTAGAAATTTCCGTTTGGCAACAGTGACAGTTCATGCAGTACACACAAACAACAGTGGTACAGGGTTCTTGCATTCGTTTGACTAGGATCATCTTACATGTCCTATAGTTATTGAAGGGACGAATTATCTGGATGCATGACTATACGCTTAGTTTGGGAGGATATTTAGCGAGAAGAGCAAAGGCAAGCACGTCATGTAACTTAATTTTCTAATTAATGTGCCTGCTGAACTAGCTTCATGGGCATAAACTGACAGTTTTATTGGACTATCCTCCGATTAGCTGGTTTTGCAGGAACACGGTTAATTTTTTTTTTTTTTTTGTCTTTGAGGGCACATGCCCTCAGGATGTGCACCATTAAGGGCACATGCCCTCAGGATGTGCACCATTAACTTTACCGGTTTTGTAGTTTCTCTCGCATCAGATAATCAGTTCAATACTCTTGCATAACTGGTCTTAGACTGATCGCTTTATTCCTCTAAATTCATCATCTATATGTCCTAGTCATCAAGATTCTCTCCTCTATATATTTTTCTCCGCACCCATCATCCTCTGTATTTTATACTCTATATCAACCAGTAATATTAGAGCTCATTTAAAACTTTATCGAAAAATATTTATGTGGGATCTTATTTTGAAAGATTTATTGAAACAAATTTAATGGTGTAATCGGAATTTAATTTAGATTTTTGGTTTGTGAGTTATAATATTTTTTTAGTGTAAACAATAGCTGTAGCAGTAGGGCCCGCTTATTGGGGTCTGTGCCTCCACAGAGAGTGTGCCAGCAGACTGCCTCTCTCTCTCGCGTGAAGCTGCAGAGCGGGCCCCGCGCTCTCTCTCTCTTCCCTCTGGCAGACGAGCAGCAGGCCCGCGCAGTAGCGGAGGCTCGCCATCTTCTCCTCCTATAGGGGATCTGACACACAGCAGACGATTATACTGGGCCGCGCTGCGTCGATTTCATACGCCATGATCTCCTCCAGCTGGTTTACCGGACTGCGGTGCGCACAGTCTTAGGCCCTTACACTACTATAGAACTGGGCTCTGCAATACTCGGTTAGCAGTGGCTTTAACCAAGTTCCTGGTGGTTTTAATTTGTTTGATGGCCGGAGCTTTTTCTAGCCGGATTATTTAATTAGCTCCAGCTCATTCGCGAACTGTAGTATATATGAAGTTTTTTTAAATCATTCTTATCAAAATAAACAGAGAGCTATGATATGATGACCCCTGTTTTAAATGATGTCGTATCAAAAATAGACCCTTTTATTTATAACTGAGAGGAAAATAACGTTTTGAACCTTTTGCTTTCAGTAAAATAAAGAGATATATGCAGCTCTTCTGCGTGTTTAAGATAAAAAAACAAAATAAGAGTAGAGCCAAGAGAATCATATCAAAACTATTTCATGATGACACAAATCAGCAGGGCATGGAGTATCACAACTGGCAGAGACGATGATGCCAATTGGAAATAAATCCTATTAATTCTACACAACTTATATTTAAATGAAGATTTAAATTATAGTTTTCGCATTAATTTAA
The DNA here is from genome assembly GCA_022036555.1 of Microstegium vimineum. Lineage (NCBI taxonomy): Eukaryota > Viridiplantae > Streptophyta > Magnoliopsida > Poales > Poaceae > Microstegium > Microstegium vimineum. The sequence continues at coordinate 41,311,287 of CM039124.1, read as the reverse complement.
TTCAATCACTTTAAAGTTATGACCAATATAATAGTAAAAACCTCTTGCTTTACACGAAAAATTCATAAAGTTTTTGTGAAATCATATGAAAACAAACTTTATACTAAAATTATAGAGCAACTCAATGAGATCTAAAACCATTTAATTAGTTGACAACCTTTTCATTTAGATAGTTTAGATGTCCAAATATTCAACATAAAATCTCAGACTTGTACTAAACTAGCTACCCCGGATCGGATGGAAACAAAATCAACATCAAAGTTATACTACTTGATGAGATCTATAATTTTGTAGTTTAAATTATGTTTTATTTGAATACACAATACTAGATTTGTAAATGTGAGCTTAAACTAATAACATTGCACTACTACAGAAATGATTTTGCATAGCACTTGGCATTTATTAACCGTGGCGGTTTTCCACCTCAACCGCCACGGTTAATAGGTGGCCGGAAAGGCCACCGGTTGGGGGTCCCAACCGCCACGGTTAATGGCCTATTAACCATGGCGGTTATTATTGCACAACCGCCACAGTTAATGTATTAACCATGGTGGTTGATATTACATAACCGCCACGGTTAATTCCATTAACCATGGCGGTTGCACAACTGTCACGGTTAATGTTACTTAACCGTCACAGTTAATATACCATTAACCGTGGCAGTTTTTGTTAAGATAACCGCTACGGTTAAGTCTATAGTATAAATACAGCAGCCTCCTCTCTTCTTCCCTGCGGATCCTTCTCCATTTTTTGATGGTTTTGAGCTCAAAATCATCAAATTGACCATTTTTTGAGGCGGGAGGTTTTGCCCCTGGATTCGGTGAAGTTTGGCACCGCAAAAGGTTGACTTCTACTCTCCAAGTCATGATTTTCTCTCTTTTTGATGATTTGGGTACTTTTCCCTAATCTAGATCTAGATCTGTCGGTGTCTAAAATGGCGGGGTCTAGACGGCCAACGAGTAAATTTCTAAGCGTGTCGGAGTTCGGATGGTTACGCTTGGAGAACACGGAGGTTTATACTGGTTCGGGCACGAACGCCCTACGTTCAGTGTGTTGCGGGGTTGTATTACCGAGCGCGGGGAGCTCGTAGGGGGGAGCTACAAGCTTTGGTGAGAGAGGGAGGCTGTCCCCAGGTCTCGTGCGTATGATGTTCTTGGTTCTGGTGAGTGCTCACGTGTGTGCGAGTTTGAGTGTGTATGAATGAATGTTGGATTGTCGAGAGAGCGAGATTGGGGGTCCATTCCTTCCCTTTATACGTAGGGAGGGATGGAGGAGTACAGTAGAGAGAGGGGGAGTGACATGGGCCCGGCTTGGGCTGCTGCCGAAGGAAGCCTTTGTCTTCATCATGTCTTCCTTCCTGAGGAAGGTTGCGCCAGTAGACGCATGTCCGAGTCCTGTTCATCCTTGTCGAGTTGTAGCCATACGCCTTGTGATCGGGAAACCTGTTGTTCCCCTTTCCGGGTATGGGCGGAGGTTGGTCGCACAGGACCAGGCACCCCTGCGTCCCGTCATACAGGACTTGATGACGCCCTAATCCCTCTTGGGGTGTCCGTCGAAGACATGGCGTGGATATCACGCGCGGAAGTCGTCGGTTAGGCAGCACAGGACCCTGTACCGCAGGGTGAACAGAAGTCGGCATGGTGGCTCATTCCTTGAACCCCATCCCTGAGGACGGAGCGTTGCTACACTAGCCAGAAAACAAAATTTTTCTACCCCATAAACCAGGAACTAGTGCTAGTTATAGATCACGGGGTTACCACTAGACGCGCATGTGCAGCGGAAGCGACTTGATGTAGTCGTGCACGTCGCAACAGTGTCGTGCAGTTGCGAGGAAGTCCGTCTCAACGTCTCCTTCTCGTGGTTCGTCCTTGTGCTCCAGATTCAACACCTCCGAGGAATCCCACACGTGCAGGGAAGAAGCGTCACGCCTCTGAACTGCTAGGTCCGCGAGGAGTACTAGGCGCGAGCGTGGGGAGGGCGACGGCGCATGCCAAAGAATGTGAGTATCTCGCCTCGCGCCCACCCCTTGCTTATATAGGTGTCCTAATGAGCTCCCACGTTGGAGGCCCATTAGCAACCCTAAACCTAGTCTAATTCGGGCCCAACCCGAATTAGGCTTCCAGCCCCTTAAGCGTGCGACCCTATGGGCTCACGCACACATAGACATGGCCCAAGTACTCTTACTCGACCAATAGTTGATAGCGGCCTCTAGCAAGGCGTGTCAACTCCTATGCATACGTTATGATCATATCAGAGGAACCACCACAATAAAATATACATGTTATTCCTTTGCCTCATGATATTTGGTTCAACTCGTGGGTTAACACTTAACCCAAGCATGGCCATGCATTTCATGATCTAATCATTTGAGTGATCCAGTGATATCTCTCTCATATGGAGAGTGGCAAATTCCATCTTGATTGACTATGTCTCACAGCATGTTTCCTAA